>CAJQTV010000328.1:0-106407 GCA_907163055.1 Formica aquilonia x Formica polyctena | reverse complement strand
AAATTATATTTATTACATTTGTAATTCCATTTGTATATTCTATAATATATATTCTGTGTTTATTATTCTATTTGATAAAGATTTAAAAATTTAATGAATTTGTACTGCGGTAAGTTTTGAAAAGTGGCCAAAAAATTCACCGATTTTATATGTCGTATATACGTCATCTTATATTTGAGAAATGTAGTCATTTTGTCGTCATAGATATGACGTCAATGGTCTGTGACTTAGGACCGTCATTTTACCGTCACTTTTACGTCATTCTAAAGGTGATTTTGACATAATCAGTGTCTTAAAAATAACGTTATAATGACGACACCTTGCTACCTGGGATATTCCGATGTGCATAATTTAGCTGCTCGTCTAGACTCCACGGGGATCTTAATCGCACAAACAAAGCTCTCATACATGTCAAAAAGTCCGCAATAGGCTCGTGATCCCCCTGCGTGCGGCGCATGATCTCATCCCGCAACGCGAATTGGAAGTCTGGATTACCGAATCGCGTTCGCCATGCCGACTCAAAATCCCGTCAATTACGCCACTGTCCGCGCTCGTTACGGTACCAATACAGTGCGATGCCCGATAAGAAGAACGGGATGCACTTGAATATTTCGTTGTCGTTAACGGGAACTAACGTGCGTCCCTCCTCTATTCGTGTGAGGAACGCTTCCGCGTCGGTACCGCGCGCACCCGAAAATTGTAAATTCTACCGACGCATCAGCTGATACGCATCGAGGGCCGGCGAGGTAGAGCGCGCGGGGCGGTAGATTCACCCGCGGAGGCGCGCCCCCTTAAAACCGGCCTCCTCATCGTCAACTAACCTAAAGCCCATCTCGACTGGGCTATCGGGTCGTGCTGACGCCTCCTCGCCCAGGCCAGGTAACTCGAATGGGCCCTTCTTAGGCGTAGGGGCACGAAGAAGATCAACCCCCTGCAACGCGTCACTCCCGAATCTAATTAGGCGCGACCGTATGCGGAGACAGTACCCTCCGGGTCTTGACCACGCTTTTTCAACTCTCGCTGGAGTTGCTCCATCGAAAGTTTATAGACCCATTCGCTTGTGAGCGTATCTACCGAATCCATATTGGAAATTGTTATTGTTTAATTATTCAATGCGGAAAACCGTGCAGTGAACTCCCCAAGCCTAATTACGCGACAGCCAGAAATTTTATCTTGGTAAACACTAATTCTCGAGGGCGCGAACCTCTTAGACACTCGACACATACGACAACTACGCAACAGTTGGCCGAACCAAAAAAAAGGAACAAAAACGTACGTCAACTATACGCGGTCACCCAACACGATTCCCGAGCGAACGAATCTCAAAAGCAGCCAAACAACGGAAATTTTCCGTTCCGATATTATTCGATAGTTACACGAAAGCCCAAGGTCCGAAATTTCACGGATTTTCCTATCACTAATTTATTCGGTGTTAATTATTATAGTTAATAGCCAAATTTGGCGAATCGCAACAAAGCTGAAAAAATATAGTTAGCACAAATATACAAAAGGAAACTTTCCAACATTCATAATAAATAACATTTCAATATCGATAAATAGTGAGACACATCGTATAAATATTAAACATAATAAAATAAGAAAGATAAATGTGATCAGGCGATGTCGAGCAAACACAGTCAATTTCGATTCAAAAGATTATTATCTGTATTATTCTTAGACACGGGCATACAGATCTCAAAACATCAACACCGCGAATCGTATAAGGTGAATATTATTTTCAAAAGAAAACTGCCACGTAGCCAGGGAACAAAAGAAATGAAATACGAAAGCCAGAAATAATATCTTTCCTCAAACAATTCGAATAAATACTCCATATACTTGTTAACTAAAGTATTCCAAGGAAATAATGCAAATTATCACGTTAAACGTCGTGAAAAATTATTCAGGCTTCGGTAACTACAAAAAAATGCTCGACACGCCGTCAACTATATAATTGTTGTTTTAAATAATCGTAGGAGTTATTCTCTTTACAAACAAAAAAAATTCTTGTTCACACACAAATATAATAATACTCAATATTAATTCAAAAGCTCCGTTGTTCTCGACCTCTTATTTCCCGTTTGCGTGGGCCTCACGTTGGGCGCCAATTTGTAACCGTATTCTTATTTTTAAATAATTATTTAATTATTTATTCGGCGGGCGGTTTTCGATGCCCACGGCACACCTTCGGCGCGTACCTCGAAGATCGATTCCGCTTCAAAGATCAGAATTTACGCGAAAAAAAAACAAAACCGAGTTAGGCGCCAGGTACGGCAGGCCCGCACCACGTAAGACGACAGCAAACACGAGAAAAATTAGCGGAACCGATAATTAACGCGACGGCAGAATACGCGGCTAGACAGTATTCCCAAGGGGTAGAGGGGGTGGCTCGGGGAAAGGGAGAAAGTAGAGAATCGAGAACACGGGAGCTAAAATAAAGCCTTCAATGTTTTGAAATAGAAATAACAGTAATATATTAACAATAAAAGAATAGAGTGGTCCGTATAACCAATAGCTTTCGGTGACAGCTGATATTTTCCATGCGAACGAGATATTTATTTCCGCGGAGACCGGCACGACCGCGCGCAACAGTATCGGATTACCGGACGCCTTATGCGATTTAAACTCGACTTTTAGGCCGCGAGAACTTCCGTACGTGACTTATTCAGGCCGCGACAACTAAGGAAATCTCTCGAACGCACCGGTAAGTATTTTACGCACGTTCGTGAAACCACCTCAATACAATGAAAATTTTCCGATTATACGACTTGAATCGGTCTTTTAACACGACTCGCGGTGAGCTGGTATGTGTCCCGATAACAATGACGACGACCTTTGCGTTGAAATACGTTAAATATATTTCGAGTGACTTGCGGAAACTAATAGCGGGCTCAACGACACCCGATAGATACTCGGTCCGATATTTGAGAATTACGCTTTCTCCTCACTCTAATTACGCATCACTTGTACAAGATAGTGGCTAACAATACACAAAAGGAATACAGAAACTATCGAGAATGACTGTGGTGTACGAGTCGCGTGACGCAATACTTTGCGCGATCCCGAATATCGATCGCGCGAGCGTGAAAATCCCGATAATTTACAGCATACAATGATTATAAACTAACATTAATGACTGTCGGCGGCGGCGAAATGAATTAGAGAGAGCTTATTTTATGTAATTCGGATGAGTGCCGAGTGCCCGGCGGCCGTGCGACGTAATCTACCAAAAATTCCACAAACTTAATTCACAAAACGCGTGGCTCGACAACTATTAAGGGCTCGACTCATCCGAATTAATTACCTACAATAAATCGGCAACAAAATTGGGCTGGCGACACTCGTCCTACCGGCTGGAAGATTTCGGATTTTCCGTCGCAGTTTCGCTTTCGATATCGCTCGCTTCAGGAGACCTGCGTCCTATCGGATGTGCCGAGCGAGAGCAGTGATGCCAGAATTGAGACGCGAGCAACACGACTCCGTAATAGTGGAGATACACACACAAGCGTAAACCGTGTACATGTAATGCGCAGAGCGCTCTGCGCATTACATGTACACGGTTTACGCTTGTGTGTGTATCTCCACTATTACGGAGTCGTGTTGCTCGCGTCTCAATTCTGGCATCACTGAGCGAGAGTCCTGCAGGAGACACGACGGCGCGATAAATCGCTATCGTGCTACCTGTGGCGCTTTCGCATTACGCAGGGCCGTCCTGCGGTCCTTGCGGTCCTTGTTATCATCACGGCCGTATTGGTGGGCTCCTCGCCCCGGAATTTCCAAAATCTGCGGTTGTTCGGCTGAGAGATGCGGATTTCCGGTAGCGTCCGATCGGCTCTCGTTCCTATCTCGTAGAATAGGTCCATGGATGAAAGTACTCTCGTCGCTCCGTCTCTGGGACGCCCTCGCTTCGTGCGGGTGGAGTGGCCGCCCCTTCGGCCGGTTCCTTCCGGCCCTTTGCATCTCTGTTCCTGCCGTAAAAGATATAAAATTACCGGCAGCGAAGTATACTAGCAACCAAAAATGTTTTTAACATTAGAAAACTACGACCTGACGTCTCCTGCTTCCTGGGTGTCCCGGACTCCCGCTCTCGGCTGTCGCTCTTCTTTCTTCCTTTCCCTTTCCGCCGGATGGGATCTCGCCGCTCAACCATGTGCCGACAACTAACTCGCGGGCTCATATCGAGCTTACATTTTCGATAATTATTCTAAACAAAAGTCAGATCTCATCGATTTGACGATCGGGCCGCTCTCTCCCTAAATTAAGAGGACGCAGGCCCCCGAAAAACCGCCCCCGATCGGACCAGTCGGCCCTTGTGACGGACATCCTAAAAACGTCACGTCACAATATATATAAAATATACAGGGTGTAACTAAACAAACACATATGGACAACACTATCAGATACAGAACAACAATTCAAATCGAAAAGTCCTGAACCATTTTTTGATCTGAGCTTTCTTTTCGTTGTTATGTGATGTTAAAGTTAGCTAATCAGCGCCTGTCTATACAGCAGAAAGCCGTCTCGCTACTCCGACGCCCGTCGTACCTTTTCTGTTTTCCGTTGTAGACAGGCGCTGATTAGTTAACTTTAACATCATATAACAACGAAAAGAAAGCTCAGATCAAAAAATGGTTCAGGACTTTTCGATTTGGATTGTTGTTCTGTACCTGATAGTATTGTCCATATGCGTTTGTTTAGTTACACCCAGTATATAATATTTTGCAGTTAATAGCAGATATCACGAAAATACAAGAAGAAAAAAGAAAAGCAGCCGTGGACCTAGGGATTACATTGCAGCCTTTCATCATTGCTGTCGGCCCATCCAATCGGCGGATATTTCTGATGTTTTTATATCAGTTGATGACACCTTGTACAAGGTATCGTCAGTCCTAAAAGCTATAGACTTATGTTTTAAAATCTTTCAAGTCTTTGACGTTGAATACTCGTTAGAAAGCGCTCACATATGATTGCTATTTCAAATAATTTTATATGGCTACAAAAATAGTTCGGATAAAATGACTCCGAATATAACGGAAACAATAAGCGATATGTGGCACTTCAAGATAAAAACACGTAGTCATAGACGCAAACAAATTCTTTCCATTATTTTATTTCATTTTTTTTATCAAATAAGACAAGTTCTTGTTTATTGTTTTTGTTTATTGTTTTATTCAATTTTTAGTTTTTGAAGAGGATAATATTTAAAAAAATCTCCATGTGATAAAAATTTTTGTTTCTTATCGTTTCGTTACAATTTTGAGTTTATTGGAATAATGCTGAAAAGAACTTGTTGAAAAAAAGTTTTGTTTTTTATTGTATGGGTTTTAATCGTAAGGTTGATAGAATAATCCTCAAAAGAGTCCGCAAAAAAAATTTTTATTTTGTGTTCTTGTTTTGACTTTTAATTTTCTTGAAAAGATATTGTAAAATAAAGCTTCCGTGCAAAAAAAGTTATTATAAGTTTGTTATTATTTCGTTGTAATCTTTTCGTTTAAGAAGATAGTACCGGAAATGATTCCGTGCCCATTTTGCGAAACAAAACTATATTCCGAAATTTGTCTTACTAAACACGTCAAACTGCGCCATAAGACTTTAATATTGTCAGCCTGCTACTGTCGCTATGAAAGATGTACAAGAATTTTTAACAGTTTTTATTCATATAAAAAACACTTTTTTCGAGGCATTTTGGGTCGTTTGGCAAAATTTGGTCAGAAATTCGGTAACGAATCGGTCAGAATAGAAATCCTGAAAATAATTTTCCTGACCTTACAGAATTGGAAAGTTTGAGTTGTCCTAACTTTATATCTTTAAATAGAATTATTCAATCTCCACAATCGGAATGTTCATTTCACGAGCCTGCAATTTTCAATATCGAAGCTTTTGAATGTATAGTACAAAAAGAAATCTCATCATTCGTTTCACAACTTTATTCGGAATTGAGTCTCACACGATCGTTTGTTTCTACTTTGATTGATAAATTGAAGATTTTGTATGATTTGACTTTTATACCGATTTTGAAGCAAAAGTGTAATTCTAAATATTATAAACAGGCCCTTTCAGATCTCACCAAGATGTTAATAATATTGCAACACGGTTTTGATAATTTTAAATCCGATCATCATAGTTTAAAATATTTTGAAAATGCAAATACTTTGATAAAACCACAATCGCTCAGAATTCATGCATCCATAAGTTCTCACTTTATCGGGGAAAAACGCAAAGCTGTTATTTCAAACGCAGAAATCCAAGTGATACCGATAAAAATGGTGCTAAAAAAATTTTTAGAAATACCAAACGTTTTATCTTCAATTTTAAAACACATTGAAGAATGTAAATCTAGTGAACCAGTAATTTCAAATGTTCAAAGTGAATTATGGCAGAGCATTCAACCTCAATTTGCGGGAAAAACCGTATTTCCGTTGATATTATACTTTGACGATGTTGAGATCAATAATCCTCTCGGTTCACACGCTAATATACGAAAACTCGGTGCCGTCTATTTTTCTTTAGGATGTATTCCGTATGAATTTAGCAGTATGTTGGAAAATATATTTCTTGCTCAACTCCACTATACGAAAGATCACAAAACTGCCGGTAATATAAAAATATTTCGTAATATTATCGATCAAGTAACAGATCTTAGGAAACATGGATTAACTGTAAATGTGGATGACCAGCAACAAACGATTTATTTTTCTCTGTTAGCGATCATTGGTGACAACCTAGCTTTAAACGATATTTGTGGCTTCACAACAAGCTTTAACACACAAAATGTGTGTAGAATATGTATAGCGAACAAAATTGAGAGCCGAGAACAAGTGGAAGAAAATGCTCAAATGCTACGGACCAAACAAAATTATCTGAAAGACTGTGAAGATTGCTCCACGGGAGTGAAAACTAAATGTGTTTTTAATGAAATCCCGAAATTTCATATTATAACAAATGCAAGTCTTGATCCCATGCATGATTTATTCGAAGGAATATGTAGATACGAATTAGCTAAAATCTTGAACTTTTTGATAAATAGAGAATATTTTTTTTCACTTGAAATTTTTAATGCCCGCTTATAGCATTTCGATTGTGGCCGAAACATTGGAAAAAACATACCAATCTCAATATCTAGCAACGCTCTTAATCCACAAAATTTAATCATTTCAGCATCAGAAATGGTTTTTTTAGTTGAACATCTTGGTATTCTGATCGGCGACCTGGTGCCCGTAAATAATACCGTTTGGGAAGTTTTCCTCGTGTTGCGGGAAATTATAAATATCATAATGGATTTATCATTTACTTCTGCAACAACTCAACTCCTTGAAACTTTAATATCAGAACATCATTCGCTATATATGGAAGTTTTTGCGGAGCCATTGAAACCTAAACATCATTTCATCGTACATTACCCCCGGTTATTGAGAAAATTAGGACCACTCAAACATTTATCTTGCTTTCGTTTCGAAGCAAAGCACAAGCAATTCAAAGAGAATGCGAAGGCCATAAGATTCCGCAGAAATTGCCCGTACACTTTAGCACTAAAACATCAACTTATTCTGTCACATAGATGTCTTAGTGAAAAAGGATTTTTTGATCGATTAAGTTTGGGGCCTACACTACGTCAAGAATTAACTGATCTGCCTGATTATTTTGATTTCAAAAATACACTCCCATGGAACATCCAATGCGAATATATACTCGACACTTGGGTAAAAATGAACGGCATTACTTATCATAAAGATATGGCTGTAGCTATGCATATGAAAAACAATATTATTATCTTTGGCGAAATACATTACATGATTATTAATAATATGCGCCGAATATCATTTATATGTACAGAATTTCATACTAAAACTATTAACAAGCATTACTGCGCATTTCAAGTAATTAAGAAACCTGTTTGGAGATTCATTAGGTTAGAAGATTTATTTTCTTATGTTCCGCAAAATGTTCACATAATGAGCGATGGTAATTTATATATTTCATGTGAATAGATATAATTAAATGTATCTAGAAAAACGTACTTTAATTTATACGAATTTGTGTTCAATTTTTGTTTTCAAAACTGTTCAATAAATTATACAATTAATGAATAAAAATATTTTTATATATATCGTCTACATCTTTATATTGTACTTTTTAGTTCTTCCAACACATAGTTAATATTGTTGCAACAAAATTATTCTATTACTCTACGAAAGTTCCTCCATATTAGTAAAACGTCCTTAGTTGATTCAGCTAAATGAATTGTTGAAAAGAACAAAACTATCCTACCAGCTTAATATATTATTTAGTTCTTCGAATAAAAATTGCATTGTTCAACCTAAATATTGCGTTTTTTTGACAAATTCTCCATTTTGGTAAATTGAATCTTTACTAATTGAACGACAAGCTTATTTAAATCAATGCAGAATTTTGTTCATTAATCCCAATTAATAAACATGCTGATCGCATATTTTATTCGTTTAATAAGATAATTATTTATAATGAACGGGTATTTAGTTACTTTCACTTTATATTTTGGTGGACGCGTCATGTGTTCGATTCCTATAATGAAAATTCAGTTGCTTCAACTCAATGTAGGATTTTTTCAACAAATTGTTTTTATCGACGAAATAAATCTCGGTTTACTGTATAAAAGTTTTCTGTCAAACGACAAAACGTACGAATGTACCGATCACCTAAATTGTTCATTAAATTACATCAATGAATAAACTAACTGTGTATTGAAGTCATTCAACACAGCTTTCATTTATATCAAATGTATATTTTGTTATCTGCACTTCATCTTTCATACAGACTTTATGTGTTTAATTCCAAAAACAAAATTTTAGTTGCTTTATATTTTCGTGAATATGAATTTTAACTATATTTTAATAAATGGAACTGAATTTGTATTTATCGAACTATATATGTTGCTGTTCCAAGTAATTTTTCGTTTAAATACAAAGTCATTTAGTTGATCGAAATCAAGATTTATCTGACACAAAAAAATTTATCTGCATTCAACACGAATAAGTTCGCATACCAAAAAATATTGCATTACAGTACCTGTATATATTTTCACTGAACTCTCAACTTTGTTGGTTCAAATAGTGTTTTGTTTACAATAGTAACAAATTATTTTGTGTCATCATAGTAATGTTTAGTTGAACGTATCGGACTAAATATTTTAGTCGGATGAAACACATTTTGCGTTTTTCAACAAACATTTTTTCTCAGTGTACGTGAAGCAAGTCACACGAACGAGTGAAGCAAGCACATGAACGAAACTACCAATCAGCATCGCGGAAAAGAGGCAACAATATACTTCGAGACTTTCGAGTATCGACTTTGCACGCCTTTAAACTGTCAAACGACACGAGTGAAGCAAGTCACACGAACGAGTGAAGCGAACGCATGAACGAAACTACCAATCAGCATCGCGGAAAAGAGGCAATAACGCACTTCCAGACTTTCAAGTATCGACATAACATGCCTTTTTTAAAGAGGGATAGGATAAATTCAAGTTTTTGTATTTTTAAGTTTATTAAATTTTTATTTCATGTTTAGGGAAATATGAAAAGTGTAAATTAAATTATAATTTCTATCTTACATATATATACTATTAATATTTTATATTACTTGTCTCTCTATAAATTTGTGCAAAATATTTTAAAAATATGATTTTTTATGAAGAATTACAAGTAGAAATCTATTTATTTATTGCATGATCACTTCTTTATTTAAATCGCATTGAAAACATATTAAAAGAAGCATTATGGAACGATACAATATCTTTTTACATTATATCTTTTACATATATATTTTATATAATATCTTATTTATATCTTATATAATATTATAATCTTAATATTTTATAAAATATATAAATATAAAATTAAATAAATATAATAGATACTTCATATATTTAATTCAGTAGTGATGTAAAATATAATGAGAAATTTTATTTGGATATTTGCAGAGATTCAGTGTTTACAATATATTCGGCAGACTTAATTACAGATAAATTAAAACTTTTATTGCTTGAACTATACTTCATTAATTCAATTTCTTTTCGACACTTTCTTTTATATGCCGACAACTCGTATCCCTCTCGTTTCTTTTGTATTTCTCGAAAAACTTCACGAATCGATCGTGAACCAGCAGCTTGCTTTAATTCGTAGAAAAATACTATTGTAGATGCTAAGAGACCTACAATAAGTGCTGTAAAGCCGGCGCCTAAAGGAGTCAATCCTAAGACTCTGGCGCTTTTGTCGAGATTATCATATTCCTTGAGAACTTCGCGGAGATTGAAATTGGCTCTTCGGCGAATAACATCACCGAGATGAAAATAAATAATGCCTGACTCTCTCAACCATGAAATAATCTATAGAATAATAAAGCATTTCAACATTGTTTAACACCAACATTTGGGATATTAGTATATAAAAAAAATATTGTATAAAAACTCTCTCTCTCTCTCTCTCTTTCTCTTTCTTAATAATTTATATAAATTTTTATATATGTTCAAATGTAATAGACAGGGTGTTCCCGAGTTAAATGGCCAAACTTGAAATATGAATTTAGAGCTTTAAAACAAGAAAAAATTTTCCTCTGGAAGTATGCTCGCAAACGCTTCGTTCAAGAGATATTGACTTCTGAAGTTATGAACTATAGGAACGAATTAATTTCGAAATGTTTCTTTTTATGTTTCTTTTTTGCAAACAAAAAGTTTATGAAGTGCCTATTAATGACCTTCAATCACTAAAACGGAGGATAGTGCAAGCGTGCGAAAAAATGATAGATGTACAATGTCAATCAGCCACTAATTCTGTCATCGATAGGTGCGATGCTTGTCTCTGAGCTGGAGGCCATCATTTTGAACAAAACATTTAATTATTAAATTTTGATTATTGTACAGCAATAAATAGAATAAACCTAGATTATTTCGAAATTATTCGTTCCTATAGTTCATAACTTCAGAAGTCAATATCTCTTGAACAAAGCGTTTGCGAGCATACTTTCAGAGGAAAATTTTTTCTTGTTTTAAGGTCCTAAATTCATATTTCAAGTTTGGCCATTTAACCTGGGAACACCCTGTATATTAATTTTTTATAATATTTATATATAGGATAAGCAAAAAAATTTAATTAAATTTTGAATTTAATCATAGAAAAAAAGATGATTTGAAATAACTGTCTCTACTTTTTTTAGTAGCAAATTTTCTTACAAGTTTATTTAACTAAGAATTTATTTAAGCTTGGATCAAATAATTTTCTAAACTTTTTTATTAATTTAATTTAATTTTAGTTTTGTTTTAGATAAAATTACAAATATATTTTTAAGCATTGTATCTTTATGGCATTTTATAATGTAATGATTGAGATAGGTTTATGATCATTATGATACATTATGATAAGTATTAATTATGCGTATATACAAATGCGATTGTCATATTACCGTATCAACAGGTCGTAATAACCACGGTTGGACCGCAAAGGACGAGTAATAATTGCCTATCATTTGCTTCATAATTCTGTAGCCCTTACAGACATAATTTAATTTATTTTAGCTTCTCTTATCTCAATACTCCATACTATTTTAAATAGACGTATTCTTATATCTTACTTTAAGATCCTCGTTGGAGATGTTATCTTCAGGAAAAAAAATCGAACCTACAATTTTGCCGATAATCGCAAAATTACCCTTCTTGATGAATCTGTGCGTCATTTCATCATCCTTTATGGATACGTATCTTGTCGGTAATTGACTCGAATAAGGATCCTGAAGACATTATATGTACATATGTGTATGTGCGTGTGTGCGTGCGTGCGTGTGTGTGCGCGCGCACGTGTGGGTGTGGGTGTAGGTGTGGGTGTGAGTGTGGGTGTAGGTGTGGTTGTGAGTGTGGGTGTGGGTGTGCGTGCGTGGGTGTGGGTGTGGGTGTGTGTGTGGGTGTGGGTGTGCGTGCGTGTGTGTTTATATATTTATATACATATATGTTTGTCATGTCAGTAGTAGCAAGTGATGCTTGTTTGCACCAATGTTAATTCTACGTACATCCATATCGAAATAATCGTAGTAATTTGGTTCTGGCCCTTTTCGACCCCACGTTAAATTTGCCTCGAGAAATTGATATACCGTATCGATTCTATAAACAGTACACGATTTCTATATTTTTTTAAATATAAGTTAATGAATAATAAAATTGCAAAATTAGAAATCAAGAAGATACAACAATTAACAATGCGATCTTTTAAATTAAGAAACACAATCAATAAGTAGTTAAAATAATTTTTTATTTAAATTAGGAAGGCATTTCAAATTTTAACCAAGTTTATGTTTAAAGATAATTTACAAAAATTGAATTTATTTATCTATAGCCTGTACACAGAACTGTTTTTTATATATCAATAGCGCTACTTGATCTTACATTCAATTGTAAACACAATTATAAATTATAAGTAAATTTTAATAGTATTAATAATAATCTAATAATAATTCGAACTATCCTTATAATTAAAAGAAAACATAGAAATTGTTGCTACCTGTTTTCGTATTCCGAACTCGCGAGTCTCGCTGCAAGACTGCTACAATAAGCGGTTACCAATACAACCCCTGCAGTTTGCCATAAATGCAGTTCGAATCTAGCATTGGCGGTGTTTCTGGGCACCCACGTGCCTAACAAACGGCCTATTAATTCCGTAATCGTGAAGAAAATGCTCCGAAAACCTAAGAAAATATATATTATAGGATAGATATCCCAATTACTGCCACCTTAAGCTTATAATCTAACTTAATTTAACCATTTTGGATATTGCTGAAGCTAAACAATGCCTCACTTTGTATCATAATGTTACTTAATATCTGTATTATTATAAAAAAAAATATTATGCATTACATATAAATACTCAAATTAATAATAAATAAAAATCTATAGAAATCTGCGATGTCCCTATGACTGTCATTTAAAAAAAATGTTGTCCGTATGTCTGACACCCGATAATAGCCAGTCCCTTTGACTGTGACCAGATCGCTGCCACTCTCGCTGCGCCCGGAAAGAGATTAAAGTAATCTGTTGGTGAGTGTAAGTTATGCGTACTTGTGACGTGTTTCTTGCCCCGAATACTGACGGCAGTCCGACGGACAAACCAGAAAATATTGTCCCTATTGCTGTCAGCGTTAATTAAAATAATTTAACATAAACTATCACTTATTTCACACATTCAGAATCATTAAAATGATTCTTATATAGCTCATTAATTCCTTTTACATAATCAATGTAGATTATATAATAAAATTATTGCTCTTTCTTTAGTCCGTCTTTTGCATCGCCTTTTATTTACATAGTCGTACTTTTGATACTCAAACTTAATGTTCAGTTTTTAACATTAATTTTTAAATACTAAATAAAAACAAATACGTGTAATTTTTTTGTTTTTATATAAATTAAAGTATTGATTTAATAATAAAATTTTTTTGGACATGTTTGTTTACAAATTTATTTTTTATCAAGTCAAATATATAAAACGGCAGTTATAGGGACACTGGCAGTAATTGGGACATCTACCCTATACGACATTTATATGATATTATAATGATTTTTCGTCTTTTTTATTTTTATTTCATATATTTTACTTCCAATATATCATAATATTATCTAAATAACAATGTGCAATTACGTTTATAAAAACAAGAAAATTTCAATAAAATAAAATGAAAATTATGTGAATATGCTATACAGTTCACTCTATAAAGATATTAGATATTAAATATTAGGTATTAAATATAATGATAACGCTTGTAGCTATGTTGATTGACTTTCATAAAGTTCATCTATACAAGAAGCATTTAAAAAATAAAACAATAATCTTGATTGTTTGGTAAAATTTATAGAATATTTAAGACATCAAAATCTACACTTACAAAAGATAAAACACGTTAAACTATGTACTATGTTTATTTTTGATCGTCAGGTGCATATGACCCGTGAATATATTTAACTTACGTTTTGGAAATTTTGGATCGATTCTAGCACGTGCACACATATACATGCTCATAACAAGCAACAGCATTATCAAAAGTAGCCAACATTCTATCGGGAAAGGTCTCGTGAGTGCCCAGAAATTGGTGATCGGTTGCGGTCGCGGTACCAAAAAATGCATAAACATCTGATACCACGGTTCCGACATGTTCACAAAATTACTATGGTTCGGCGTTAACCAAATGCTCCCGAACGCTAGATCAATCTTCGTATATGAGACGAAAAATTGCATAAAATTAGCTTTTTATATATTAACCAAATTCAATATTTAAAAAATAAAACTAGTTTAGAATAAATTGAACAAATTTTAAACAATGTAATATAATTGTAAAGTTTTATAAAGTTGTTAATTGGAACTAAAGTTTAAAACAGTTTGACAGCATATTGTTTTTATCTCATTATTAATTATATTCTAAAATTGATACTTATATCATTCTTTGAACAGCTTCAATTAACAAATTTACCTTTTTCTCTCTTAAAAGTTGAATGACACCACCACGCCAATATGTACTATTTATGCGTCGACCATATCTAAAAATTTGTTGATATTTTTAAGATTAATTATATATTTAGCCATATATTAACATATATTAAACATAAAAAAGCAAATTATATACAGAATTACCTGTAAGTTCCTTGCGGCTTTCTTAATGTCCAAGTAAAATTTAACTTTTCCGCTATAAGCAAAAATATTTTCATTTCTATCCCATCCTTTTCTACATCTGTATAATAGAAACTATGTTATTTGTATTACCGATCGCTTTTTGTATTTTATAATTCATAATTCTCATTAATTGTTTTATTAATTTCAATTAATTGCATTAATTCCACGTAACTCTCTACATTAATATAGTATTTAGTTGAAATCTAAGATTGTAATAATATTAATCAATCTTACTCTTTTTTTTTAAAAAGGAATATTACATTTAAAAAAATAGTTTACCATTATCTGCTAGAAAAACTTCTTCTTCGATACCCTTAATTATTTTCTTGGTCGTTTTGTTGAGATAGGATACGGGTGGCTGGAAAAATGTACATACTTGTAGTTCTCTACCTCTTAAATTAATTATGCTGAATTCGGACATCAGATCCTCATAACTGCAATTTGCGCCATTGAAAGTTTATAATTAAACATACATATGTATTTATATAACATTTTATAAATATAAAAAATATGATACACACACATATTTTTAAATGTTTTTGATATGTATGATATATATTGTAAAAAAATTTGTGAGATATATATATATATATATATATATATATATATATATATATATATATATATATATATACAGGGTGCTGCATTTATAGTGACGCGGGCATATTTTTCGGAAACGAAGTGAGATAGCAAAAAAAGTTTCAGACAAAAGTTGCATGGTTTCGAGGGGACCACATGATAAAAATATGGATTTGACCTTAAGTGGTCTTTTCAAGGTGAGGTCAATGTGGTCGATGTTTTTTTAAATGGAACTCTCCATTTTTTATTACATATTCTTATAGCTTATCCCGAGAGCTTTCCAAAACACTATAATAAAGTATTTTCTTATTAAGTACTTTTTGAGTTATTTTATATTTTAATCTGACATATTTTGATATAAAAAATAAAATATCTCGTAAAATATTTAGTTTTCGATAATCTTACCGTAATACTTTTATGTACAGAATAATGAGACAAATCAATTAGTGTAAAGAAAAAAACAAATAATTGTTTTAAAAAATACATTGTAAATAATTACATACTTTTTCTTAAAAATAATTATTTTTTTTTACTAATTGATTTGTCTCATTATTCTGTACATAAAAGTATTACGGTAAGATTATCGAAAACTAAATATTTTACGAGATATTTTACTTTTTATATCAAAATATGTCAGATTAAAATATAAAGTAACTCAAAAAGTACTTAATGAAAAAATACTTTATTATAGTGTTTTGAAAAGCTCTTGAGATAAGCTACAAGAATATGCAATAAAAAGTAGGCAATTCCGTTTAAAAAATTCAATTTGACCTTGATCTGACCTTGGCAACGCCATCCAAGGTCAAACAGTTATTACTGTTGATTGTGTCTTTTTAAGCCTTACAACTTTTGTCTGAAATATTTTTCTCTAAAATGCAATGTTTACGAGATATTTGAGTGTATCCAGACTTTCGACACACCCTGTATACGATCGCGAAAATTATTAAAAGATATCTGAAACTTGATCTCTATGATAATTAATAATTAACGATTCACAAGCGATTGCTATTTGTTGAAGCAGATATTAACTTTGTGTGATTTATTGTTATATATGTAGTTCGTTATATGCGATCACGAAATTTATTAGAAGATATCTGAAACTCGATCTCTATGACAATTAAAAATTAACGATTCATAAGCGATTGCTATTTATCGAAGCAGATATTAATTTCGTGTGATTTATTGTTATACTAATATACTAATATAAAGTAAGAATAATTACAAAAAGCAGTGAAATCCCACTAAAAAAAACCTCACAAAGGTAAAAAAAATACGCCAAGTATATATCTAAAAAATCATTTATATAAGAAACAAAAACTAAATATGAAATCAATAGTTAACTAGCCAAATACTTAGAAGCAATTCAGTTTGTGAGAATTTGTAATTTGAAATAGTATTTGTCATAAAATCAAATTTGTATTTATAGAAATGTTATACACAAATTCTCTGCATAAAATTAAAACGCATTATATTTTTATTAAGAGAAACCTGAGTTTCAAAATAAGTTCAATAGAAATAAGAAAATATAAAAAAATTTTAATTAAAAAAGCTTGGCGCTGCTAAACTAAACAATATGCTAAAATTAGTGTATTCTTTAATACATTCACATTGCAGTTATTGTGATATAACTAAATTAAATATAATTATAAATTAAATGTAGATCTAAATTAAATTTATTGTTTGTTGGTTTTAATATATACTTTAAAAGTTAGCAGCGCCAAGTTTTTTTAATTAAAATTTTTTTATATTTTCTTATTTGTATTGAACTTATTTTGAAACTCAGGTTTCTCTTAATAAAAATATAATGCGTTTTAATTTTATGCATTAAGTATTTTTCGAGTTATTTTATATCTTAATTTGACATATTTTGATATAAAAAATAAAATATCTCGTAAAATATTTAATTTTCGATAATATCGTAATACTTTTATGTACAGAATAATGAGACAAATCAATTGGTATAAAAAACACAAATAATTATTTTAAAAAAAAATTCCTTGTAAATAATTACATACTTTTCCTTAAAAACAATTATTTTCTTTATACCAATTAGTTTGTCATTATTCTGTACATAAAAGTATTACGATAATATTATCGAAAATTAAATATTTTACGAGATATTTTATTTTTTATGTCAAAATATATCAAATTAAGATATAAAATAACTCGAAAAATACTTAATAAAATAATACTTTATTATAGTATTTTGAAAAGGTCTCGACAAGGACTATAAGAATATGGAATAAAAAACAGAGATTTCAATTTAAAAAATTCAATGTGACCTTGGTATGACCTTAATAATGCCACCCAAGGTCTAACTAATATTCCTATCTTCTTTCCCTTTCAGAACCAAACAACTTTTGTCTAAAAAGTTTCATTCTAAAACTTACAAGTTTTGAGATATTTGCCCGTTAAGATTAAAAACTCACTCTGTATACATATATAAGGTGGGGCATTTATATTGAGACACCGAAATATCTAAAAAATAAAGCAAGATAGAAAGAAATGTTTCAGACAAAAGTTGTTCGGTTCTAAGGGGGTCATAAGATGGTGCCATTAGTTTGACCTTGGGTGGAGGCGCTTCGGAGATTTCAATGTCAATCTTGTTTTTTAAATGGAAACACCCCAATTTTTTTACATAAATCGATTCCTTGCAATATTCTGCATAAAAAGTTATAGGAGTATGATGGCCAAAAGTTTAATAGTTTACGAGATATTTTATACTTTACGCGACAAGCATTTATAATATGTTTTATCATATTTTCTGGTGTAGTACGACTCATTGAATGTATTGCCAATAATTCCTTACCAAACAATAATTATTATTGTGTATGTTTGATAAAGAATTATTGGCAATACATTCATTATTGGCAATACATACATGCCCGGGCCCTAAAACAAGAGTGTTTTAGGTTTTACGTCACTTCACGTCCCGTCGCGTCCCGTTACGTCAAGTTCATCGTAATCCCGGCATTACTGCTTAAGTTTTTTTATGTGCCACGGCCCTTAGAGATTGACATATGTCATGTTGCCATTTGATCATAATATTCAATCCGAAGTTGGCCATATCGCAGGGCCGAAAATGAAAAGATAGACATCGCCCGCGATATTTCAAGTTGATAAAACACGTATAATATATCAAATATTTACATATCATGCATCGTTGTATTCGTTTCAAACAGTGCTACAACTTTTATCATCGAAATAATCACATTATTATAAAAAAATTATGCATATCTCTCCGTTCATTAACACAGATAGCTTCTGAAAGCAACCATTATGCTCACAATAGAGTTCAGTTTGAACCATTTAATTTGATATATATTGGTTATGGTCTATCTCTTTTAATTTAAAAGATAAAAGAGGATGGGCACTTTTGGTGGGACACCCTGTATATGTATATATATATATATATATATATATATATATATATATATATATATGTATATTAGAGTTGCAACGAATATTAGGCAACTATTTAGTATTCTGCCTATTCGACAACGTTTTTACTATTATCTATATATACATACATGAATATATATGCAATGATAATAAAAATGTTAACGTATATATAAAGACGTTAATAAGTAAAAAGAATAAGTTATAAAAAATAACCTGTTCACATTTAGAAAAACTCTAGCTTCCAAGTAATTTTTTGACAAGGTCCAGATTCCGGATCTTGACACGATATTTGCATTAGCATTTCCATATAAGGAAACATTGAAAAGTCTTGAATTATTCTTCAGTTCACCATTGACAATAATGAGAATTTCTGTTGTTGCAATGGACGAGGGTATTCTATTAAAAGAATATATATATTTCTATGAATCTCTCAGAGAATAATATATAGAATGAATTTCATTAAATATATATCTTTTAAACAGTAATTTAATTATATTATTATATTTATATTATTGTTATCACACATTGTTCAGATGATAATTAAGGTAAGATAAACTTAAGTTTGTATATCGTTTTGCTTTACTTTTGTATATCTTTCTCTATTTCATCATCCGTCGGTCCGAGCAAAAAATAGCTTTGACAGTCGTACATTTTTTGACGTAGTAGATATTCATACGGATAAATATTTATAAATTGACGAAATAACACTTCTACATTGTGAATCGATTCTGAAAGAAGAATTATTTTACAATTTATTTATTATTTCTTTGAAATAAAATATATAATCTTTCCACAAAGACCAACCACTTAAAAAGATATTACAACATGTGGAATAAAGAAACGATTTCTTGATCATCATCGTAAAATTTTCTGTGGACATCCAGGATTCCACTTGAGAAATTTTTCTAATATTTTCTTTACTAGCTAACACTGATTGTGAAATAATGATGAGTGATAAAATATCAAATATTGAATTTACTTTCATGATGAATTATTACCAATATGTTATTAATTTAGTAATAAAATTTGAATCGGTAATCTTCTTTGTGATAATCTGTAGGTATAATGAAAATCTTTTTTCATTATTATAACAGATAATGGAACATTGCACATGTTGCGCGCGCCTTTTGTCTTCATATTCACAACTTATCTGTCCACACTGACATATTATGCAATATATACATATATATATATATATATATATATATATATATATATATATATATAAAAGATTATGAAACGCGCACTATCAGTTATATGACATACCACATGAGATTCTTTGATATATACAGGGTGTCCTAAAACCGGACTTCCTCTTAATGGCAGATTTCTTAGAACATTTCAAGACAAAAATCCTAATACAAAAATGTCTCAAGAATGTAATAGTTTCTAAACAGAAAGCGATTATATTTTACGAATGATAGGGCTGAGATCTCGCGCGCTCAGGCACGGCGAAATAACAAATGAAAAAAGTGCTCTATGAATGGGGCGCCCTTTTTAGGATATTATGATTATCGTATAAATTTACAATAGCATTGTCATTATATGTTTTCCCTCTTCTCTACGCATTGCATTAATATATTCTTTTTTCGAATAATGGATGCAAGAACTAAAGGCATCTCAAAAATGATTCAAATAAAAATTTGCGACATGTTTCAACTTCAGCTATCAAAGTAGTCGATCAATGTTACCATGAAAGTGTACTATGCTATACTATGCGAGACAGATAAATTGTAATAGAATTAGGTTTGACATTTATTTATTTTGTATTTTGCAATATTTTGGAATGTTTGCAATAAAATACAAATTGCAATTGTTTCAATAAAAAATATTTAAATACAAAATAAATAAACGTAAAGTCTAATTCTATTACAATTTATTTGTCTCGCATAGCATAGTATAGTAGACACTTTCATGGTAACATTTATCGACTACTTTAAGCTGAAGTTGAAACATGTTGCAAAGTATTTGAATCATTTTTGAGATGTCTTTAGTTCTTGCACCCATTATTCGTAAAAAGAATGTACTAATGCAATGCGTAGAGAAGCGCGAAAACATATAATGACAATGCTATTGTAAATTTATACGATTATCATAATATCATAAAAAGGACACCCCATTCATAGAGCATTTTTTTCACTTATTTCACTATGCCTGAGCGCGCAAAATCTCAATCCTATCATTCGTAAAATATAATCGCTTCCCGTTTAAAAATTATTATAGCCTCGACATTTTTGTATTAGGATTTTTGTCTTGAAATGTTCTAAAAAATCTGCCATTAAGAGGAAATCCGGTAGCTTTAGGATATCCTGTATATATAAGACTTAGAAATAAGACTTTTTTTTCCCTCTTTTATATGAGAATACTCTTGGTATATTGATGTAACGTTATTAATGATAAATGATGACTAATTACACTAGTTTACAAAGTTTTGTGCCAGAGCATTTGAACACTGTTTTTAGGGTAATTTTCAACGCTGAATCTGCCATCAAAAAATATCTATCGGGTACGGTTTTCGAGATATAAGAAAAGTTATTTTTACGATATATAGCGAATTTTTTGTTGAATTTAGAAAACAAATTAGAAGTGTTGAGCATTAAATTTTTGTTACACGTCCATATGATATTTTCGTGAACAAACGGTGATATAATACAATGAAATTCTAAGGCAAACCACAGTGCTAACTTGCTATATCTAAAAAATTTGATCCGATGGAATTTTTCTGGTGGCAGATTCGAAATCAGCGCCCCAAAATACGTTAAAAAAAAGTTGGTTCCATTTCTAGCACTAAAAAAAGTGTGAAATTTGTAAACTAGTATTATTATTAAATTAATTGACATCAATTATTTAAACAAGCTTTTTCCACTTTATCAGATTTATCAGATTTAAACAATGTAATTACTCCAATTGAAATTACATGCATATATAGAGTGCAAGCAGGCCTCTACTTGGCAGTCTACGTAGCGTCATGTACACTGAAGTACTAGGGAAATGCAATTTCACAGCAGATAACTATTTCGATAGCAAACCTGAATAAACATGTCGTTACGAACAACCAACATGCTTGACATGAATGTAATTACGTCAACGACGCGGGGCGAATAAGAAACGTAAGCGCAATTATGTACATCGCTTAATTGCCAGTTCATAAAAAATTAGCAACGACGTACTTCGCGACACCAATAACGAAATGTAATAAATTAGTTATTGTTATCTCGGACAAAGGTGGTCTAATAACCTGTTATTGCAGAGCGACCTTGATGCTACTGATCCATGTGTAGAAATATTTCAAATTATGCTCAGCGTTTATATGTATACAGCCATTAAAATCATATGCAATGAAATTACACAGTGTATTCCTCTTTAAACATAACATTTCAAATCATAAACACCTACTAACACACTTACGTGCAATTAAATCAGATTTTGTTGTTATTATTGATTAAGTGTTCGTGTTTGACATTTCACACTCATATATAAATTAATGTAATTAATTTTAATAATATTCAATACAACACAAATATGAATCTTTGATATTTCGAAAAGATATGTAAATTTAATCATCGGATTAAATCAATTAGAAAAAATTCAAAATCTACATAATAATATAGCAATACCAAAATTTTTTAAGAACTCATGCAAACTTGTTTTTTAAGGACTGACACAATTTTATTTTTATGTTATTTCATTTTTATAGGCCGTAAGAAGAGAAAATAATTATAGGATAATATTAATAAAGTCTCGCACTCCTCAATGGGCCATAAAACGATCGCTTAGAACGATAAAAGATGATACACGCGAGGTTACGTTTATTATTATTCTTTAATGTATATAGCTAAGAAATGGCTCAATGGACATAAAACATGGAATTAATAACGACGATATTACATTTTGATACATTCATATTTATCGATTAATAATTATCACACATATATGTAATAATACTAATAATCATCGCGTGTGCTCTTCCATCAAATGTTCTCTACTGATAGTTGTAAATTAATTGATTGCAAAAACATACGAGTCTGTAGGAACCTATCATAAATTTTATGAACTCAAAATAATTTGCGTTGTATTTTGGAAAAAAAACTAATTTTTTAAATATTATCTCACTTTACGGTTATAAAATATATTTTAATATTTATTTTATAATTTATAGTTTTTGAAACGTTTTTATATATGCTAAGAATATATTAATATCTTTAACGAAACCCAAGACAGCTCTCATTTTCTTAACAGTACTTAACAGTAAAATATTAATTTTATTTGAATCGCCTGCCATTCGCTATCAAGCTTTTTATGTAATGTGTTTTTATGCTAAATTATCTATACTGCGTTCACGGAGAGAACGACCTCGCTCCGCGCAGCTTTGGGCGGAGTGGGGATTAGGTGAGAGACTTCAGCGCGCTACTTCAATGCCGTATGTCATATGCGTATCGATCGTGTATCACGTATGTGATCCGCCTATAAAGCTCGAAAGAAATGTCATAATATTGAAAGCTTGAGTTGTTCTCCGTTAATCGATTTTTATTACTCTTTTTAATTAAATCGCGATATATCTATTATATTTATTTTCTTTTTTTACAATCTAAAAATTATTAATAAAATTTAATACTATTATAAATAAATAGGGTCCCCTTTCTCGGCTAGCCGGATCTGAAAGCTGCAAGACCAATTTTGGCAGCGTAAAGAGGGCAAAATGGGCGGTCGGTCGGGCGGGATCTGACTGAACCGGACGAAAAGCGAGGTCGTTCTCTCCGTGAGCGCAGTATATATACTGATAAGATGTCGCTGTTGCTGCTTCTTGTGCATTTGCTCAGTTCTCTTAACGTGTATGACGTGAGATGACCCAATGTTTTTTTCGATTTTATTTACATTAAGTATCAAGCATTTATTTATTTTTTTTTTGCGCGAAGTATGTATGATAATGAACACATATATTGCGAAAAACAGATTTTGTAAATATTTAAGTGATGTTTAAAAATTGATTGATATAAAAATTAGCATCGTTTCTCAATTTATAACTCTGGCAATAAGTATTTAAAATGAATATTTGTATAACATTAACGAGATCATCTATCATTTTCATGACGGCAGCAGGTAATTTGATCATTTAATTCTTTAAACATTCTAGTTTTGTTCGAAAATTAATCTTTTAAATTGATTTTAATAAAGCTATTGTATCAAATGGAGTTTCTCTCAAAAATATGTTTAACATCAGAACCGATCATTTTAATCAAATTTAAGCATCGTTGTGTATCTCAACGCTATGAACTATATTTATATAAACTTGGGAGCGAAGGAAACTTGGAGATTGTGAACAAAAAGGCCAAAGTCCTCTTTTGTTCATTGATTATGTTATTATATCTCTTTACGATTCATATAAATATAAGATGTTCGAAAATATTGTTTTAAATAGCTATTAGCTTTCTCAGTCATTCTAGGGTTAAAGACTTGAAACATTAAATTGCGAAAATTTGAATATTTATATATCGAATATAGCAATTTATTTGTAATGGTTAGTACACTTGGTTCAGCATTAATGTATTTTCTAATGCTGATTTAAAGGCAAAACGCTATTCAAAAATTGGATTCATCGGATTGGGCAACATGGGCGGTCATATGGCGAAAAATCTGTTGAAGAAAGTAAGTAATAAAATTACATTCAATAAATTATTCCTTCATCAAATTAAAGAAAAAACTTTTTATAAATAATTAATTCTCGTATTTTATTAGAGCTACAAGCTCACTATATGTGACTTGAACAAATCGGCAGTGACGAATTTAGTGGAAGCGGGTGCAAATAGCGCACCAAACATGGCTGAAATGTCAAATAAAGTTGAAGTTATTGTCTCGATGTTGCCTTCAAATCAACATATGTAGCCTTCAAATCCTCGATATTTACACCAGCGAAAACGGTGTACTCAGGTAAAATCAATTTCCATAGGGTACAAAAATATTTTTGACATCATAAAATTTGTTAAATAATATGTATTATATATTTTAATTTTTATTAATTAGTTTCTTCTCATCATTAATTTCTTTTTAGTGCAGTAAAGAAGAACGTTTTACTAATTGATAGCAGCACTGTGGATCCATCGGTGTCTCAATCGCTCGCATTGCAGGCTCAAAAACATAATCTGAGATTTATCGACACTCCCGTGTCGGGAGGTTCGTCACAGATAATTAATCGAATAAAACATAAGGATAAATCAAGAAAAAAAAATAATGTAATTATAATTTGCTGGATCAATTAGATAAAATAAATGTTTTAAGATTAAAAAAGGAAAAAAAATTAGATTCAACATTCAACCAATATGAACATAATATGAATGCTATTTGTGGTGTTGATATTAACAATGATTTATCTGGTTAAAAAATCGGTAATTATTCAGAATCACTGCTCCACCTGCAAATGTGCTGCAAATTTTTTTACGGACTTTTTATGTTTAGAAAGAAATATAAATAACTATTTTTAGTTGGGGGAGGTCCCCCAAAAAAAGTTATAGACCAAAAAAGGGTAATTATGGTAATTATTTCGAATAAGGCCTTTTCTGAATTTTGACAAATATGATCGGATCTCTCGGTAAAACTTTTTGTTGTGGCTTCAACAGATGATAATCAGTTGGGGGAGCGCGTTCCCCATCACCCCCACCCCCCAAAAAAACCAAAAAACCCCAAAAATTACCAAAGCAAAGCGAGGTCCACCCCACAACCCAAACCAAATTTTAGTTTTAAATCAGAAATAGGTTTGGATTAGGTTATATCTTCCGGAAGTGGAGCCACCCCGTAGGGGGGGGGGGCGGAACCCACTGTGTCCACGCATATAGTTTACAAAGCAAAGCGAGGTCCACCCCACAATTTTGGGTGGATGGGAAAGTGTATGCGTAGACGCAGTGTGTTCCGCCCCCCCCCCCTACGGGGGGGCTCCACTTCCGAAAGATATAACCTAACCCAAACCTATTTCTGATTTAAAACTAAAATTTGGTTTGGGTTGTGGGGTGAACTTTATAGTACATAATTACCTAATTTTCGGTAATTTTGGGGGTTTTTCGTTTTTTGGGGGTTGGGGGTGATGGGGGACGTGCTCCTCCGACTGATTATCATTGTTGGAGTTACAACAAAAAGTTTTACCGAGAGATCCGATCATATTTGTCAAAATTCAGAAAAGATCTTATTCGAAATAATTACCCTTTTTTGGTCTATAACTTTTTTTTGGGCCTTTCCCAACTGAAAATGGTTATTTATATTTCTTTCTAAACATAAAAAGTCCGTAAAAAAATTTGCAGCCCATTTGCAGGTGGAGCCGTGATTCTGAATAATTACCAAAAAATTAAATTATATTTTGAATGATTCATTGGTTTAGTAAATCTTTTTAATTTTTTATAGGAATTGTCGATTTTCTTCAAAGAAGGAGATATAAACATTTAATTATATAAATTTGACAATTATGTTATTAAAAAACATATTAATCTATAGTTATTTTTTATAATATTTGTAAAAATCTATTTATCTTTTTTTGTTTGTAAAAAAAATGTACTAATTTTTACAAAGAAAAAAAAGTTAAATATAGATTTTTACAAATAAATTTACTGGTGCAATAAAATCTATTTTATAATATTTCTAACAATCTATATTTATCTTTTTTTTCTTTGGAAAAATTAGTACGTTTTTACAAAAAAAAAAGATAAATATACATTTTTACAAATAATATAAGGTAGATTTTTAAAAATTAGTACATTTTTACAAAAAAAAAAAAAAGATAAATATAGAGTTTTACAAATATTATAAAATAGATTTTATTGCGCCAATTTTAAATGATCAATAAACATAAACAGGATTGGAATAAGTTTCAGATACGGAAATATGAAAAACGACTTAATATTAAATTGTATCAATGTCATACTAGGTGTAAATGCAGCCAAGGACGGTACTTTGACTTTCATGGTTGGTGGTTCGAGTACAGATTTTGATCACGCAAAATCTATACTCAAGGCTATGGGATCCAGAATCGTTTATTGCGGCGATGTGGGCATGAGTCAAGCCGCTAAGTTATGTAATAACATGCTATTAGCTATTAGTATGATCGGTACTGCAGAAGAATTCAACCTTGAACAAAAGTGAGAAACAAGCGGGATGTTTATGTTACGTCCTGGCGACTCCACGATTCCTTCCTTCCGCAAAGTTGCGGCAATGATAATCAATCGGTGATAGAAATGAGTCGTTCGGTAAATAGAGAATCTTGCGTCACACATTCCGCGAGAGTATTACTCGTAGATATAGATATTGACAAGTGACTAGATGTTTAAGGATTATTAAAATATTTGTTTTATTTAAACTTTAAATAAAACATAAATATTTTAAATTGTTACAGAACATACGTAATTAATAATAGAATAATAATTATTTTAGTTATAAATACTATAGTAATAATAGTTACTAATAATAGAAATGAAGTTAATAATAGAATTAATAATAGTATTAATAATAGAAATGAAGTATTAAATAGAAAATTTTAATGAGCAGTTTTGCTACTAGGGCACTAGGCTATTGCGTTATTACATTTGTGACACGCACGTTCCTGAGACTAGTGACGCGCTCCTTAGTTACGGCCGTTCGGCGCTGCGTTGTTAAGGAGCGAGCAGTAAGAGGGGGAACCGTAGGCGTGAGTCAAGAAATCCGGCCGAAAGTTGCATCTAAATCCCAGCACTGACTTATACCATACCATCCAGCCGAATAGTTGTTCGCAGGAGTCGGAGGACTCGAGCGCCTGTAACATGCGAATTTTGCGTCACACACATTAAAAAACCACTACACGTATCCGCCGAACCTACTCTCCCTTCCTCGCCAAAGTACTCCTCCCCCAGTTACTCCCCCATCTACTTCCCCGAGCATATCACTCCAGCCACCGAACCTCCGCTTTCCCCACGTTCCTTCTCCTCCCTATCCACTATTCTCCTGAACAATTCACCCCCAACTTTCCCGCAGTGTTCGGAATCTGATTTCGAAAAAGCTATAGAAGAGTTCTGCAACGAACTACCCGACTTAGAGTCCGCTTCCTCCTACCAGGATTAACCGAAATATGCTCCTTCATTCTTTTTCTCCATGATTCCATATTTCCTTTTTCACTCACACACGCACACATGTTTTTTTTTTATTTAATTAAATCTTTATATTGTATTAACCAGTCAGAATCTTAACTTAACGGTAAAATCATTCCCTTGCATTTTGACTGATGTCCTCCGTATTAGTGTAACACCCGCGAATTAACACACACACACACACACACACACACACACACACACACACACACACACACACACACACACACTCACATATTCTCAGAGAAAAACCAATATTATATTTTATTTTATTTTTTATATAATCATGTATACCTACCATTCATTTCAAAATGAATAAATTTATATTTGTTAATTAAAGGTCAAAATAACTCATTATTAACCCCCACTCATTCCTTTAAACAAAGATCGCATTTGGTCCCATCCCGCGTAAAAGAGATTAAATTCTCTGACCAAAAAGGGACCGCCGAGCGAACTTTCGAAAAACAGTGTAATAGCGACCCGAACGGTCGTTTACCTGATTTTCGGACCGACAATGTTGTTCGACCCGACTTTAATGTAACCTCGAGACGTTTAACTTCGGGATAATAAAAGATAGTTGTTGCGCCCTTCCGTCGGCTCATCCTTCCCCGAGTCTGGACGTAACATTTATTTATCCGCATTAATTCTCTAATGTTAGACTGTATGCGCTTTATATGTTTTAGGCTGGGCTTGGATGCCAAGGTGCTAGCAAACATTGTAAATTCCAGCTCGGGAAGATGCTGGTCTTCTGATCTCTACAATCCCAGGAATCCTACCTAAAGTGCCCAGTTCGAAGAAATGCGAGGTAATCAATTATGGAAATTTAATCGTGATTCGTTTTTTTTATAGTGCGCGGATTCATAGAAATGGAATTAATAGAAAAAATTGAAATAATATCGCAAAATTTTTATTATGAGATTAATAATACTTATAATTTATTTTTTTTAGATAAGTAATTTTATTATAGAAAATAATCACTTTATTTTTCTTACTTATTATAAATTGTAGGATTATCAGTACAGGTTCACGGATGAAGGTTGAAGTGTACAGAAGAAAAGTGAATACACGAGACGTACATTCAAGTCGCTCTATCTCGGAAACCGTGGGTAATAGGACATATATCCTAATGAACATTTTTGCTTAAAATGACCGATACGATCACCTCCCAGAATATTGACCTTTTCTCCTGGAACACCCTGTATATATATATTCAATATTTCGAAAAATACACTAATAAATAGCTCCCTTTATTTAATTTTATGAATTTTTTGCGAGATTCCATATTAAAGAAAAAAAAGTTTGAACTATTAAATTATTATTGGTGAAAAAACGATTGAAAGCTGTTGAAAAACAATAGTATTTAATCGATTTTTGCCAATATAATATTTTTTTGCAAGGGTTCCTTATTGAAAATAATATTAGAAAGCTTCTGGCATGTTGTATGAATATTAATACAATGTTACGCGCAAGGTCTCTGAAATGTTAATGGGATGAATTTGGGCGAACATTTTCATGTTGCTGGGAGGTTAATGGCAGGTTTATTAATCTCCATGGAATGTTACTACCTTACAATTTAAGATGACTGGAACATTATTGGGATGTTGATGTGAGTGCTCGGTTCTCTGGCACACCAAATTTATAGAGCGATTATTGCTCATGGATTCTCGAATAAAGATTTTAGCGTAGTTTATCAATTCCTTAAAGGTAAAAATTGAAAAGATCTGAAAAAAATATTAAAGTTGTGTTACGTCCAGCGGACTCCACGATTCTTTTCTTTCATCGTGAATAGAGATTAGCGGTATCTTAAGAGCGCACTACGTCTAGAAATAAACAAATGGAAACTGAAAGGCGAGACAAACTTTTTGAAAACAAAAATTGAAAGGATATATGATACAAAAAGGAAACCAGAGCATATCTGATCTAAGAAGATAAACAAATTAATCAGTAAATATTAACCACTAGAAGCTCGGGTGACAAATTCTCTTACGAATCTAAACTATGCTTCACAACTCTCGTAATAAACAATTTCGGTACCAGGAATCCAAATGAAAAACGAAACGGACGGTAAAAATGATACCACGTGCGCTCGCCTGACGGATCTCCGTTACGCGATATCTACGTTAAGATAAACTCAAGTAGATAATAAAAGGCATAAATCTTACTCAATTGCAACAACTCTCCATTGGGCAAACCTAATTCTGTAAACAAAAGCCTTCACCAATACCTAAGGTTCTAACATCTCCTATGCTAAAGGCAACGCCCCCAGTAACATCGGAGGGCGTGATTAAAAAATTCAATTCGTGAAAAAATATTAACAAAGCCAATGGAGAGGAGGAGCAAAGGGCTTAATATACGCCGAACCATTCCTCGCGGAGGCATTATTGTTACAGTTCATCATTCATTACAGTTCATTAGGCATTACAGTTCCTTAATCAGTACAGTTTTTTTTTGTTTTGTTCAGTTCAATTCACAGTTCACACTTCTATTCATTTCTCGATTTTGTTAGTTCTCCATAATCACTTCGACTTCAGTTTTAAATTTTCATACAAATTCTAAGTGTCTCGAAAACCGCGTTGTTTGGTGCAAGTTAGAAAAATTTAGACATTCAGTGCAAATTTGGAAGACCTTGTGCCAAGTGACTGCAGCGACTGCGAACCGCATTCCAACCAGCCAGGTCGAGCTCTAGCCGATTCATCGGAACTCGCCTCGCCCTTCGGAGCCTTTCATTGTCTGATTTTCATTTGTTACCAACGTACTCGATAAGTAGTAAGTGGTTTGAATGTTTTCAAATCTGTTTTCCTTCTCTTTCACCTCTGTGTATTTGAAATAATTCTTGGATTATTAATTATAATAAATCAAACAGTAACTTCAATCATTTACGTTTCAATCTTAACTTACTTCCTATTCAGCCTTCTCTCTTTTAGCCCCTCTACCCCCTTCTCTGGGATATTACCTTGGATCTTATATTACCTGTCACCAAGAGTCACCTGCATTTAGCAGAGCGACTCGTGATTTTCCTATTTGTCACCGAGGGTCACCTGCATTTAGCAGCGCGACTCGTGATTTTCCTTCATCGCCCAGGGTCACCTGTATTTAACAGAGCGACTCGCGATTTCCTATCTGTTGTTAAGGGTCACCTGTATTTTACAGAGCGACTCGCAACTTCCCACCTGTCACCAAGGGTCACCTGCATTTAGCAGAGCGACTCGTGATTCTCCTTCGTCGCCAAGAGTCACCTGTATTTGACAGAGCGACTCGCGATTTCCTATCTGTTGTTAAGGGTCACCTGTGATTTACAGAGCGACTCGCAACTTCCTACCTGTCACCAAGGGTCACCTGCATTTCGCGGAGCGACTCGTGATTTCATTTGTTATACCTCCCGTCTTCTATGTCATTCAATAAAATTTTTCTTTTTATTATAAAACATATATATATATATATATATATATATATATATATATATATATATATATATATATATTATAAGGATAAATATATAAACTTTCCTTTTTCTTTTCTCGCTTTCCGGATCTAAGAGCCTTTTATTTAATCAAATAAAGAAAACCTCCAAGAATTATTTCTCAAAATAGGGATCTTCTTGCGATTTTCCTACATTATTATTCATTATTACTTTTTCCTTAGTGGAAAGACAAAAACGATCTTTGCAAGCGGCTACCAAATGTTCGCGGAATCGTCGCAATAGGCGGCTTAAGAAGGAATTGGCTCGAGCTTCCGCGAATTAATAATTTTTCTATCCTCATCATTCTACTCACACTTTTATTTCATGTAATTTTTCTAAAACTATTTATTGTAAATTTCCAACCGGAATTTAAATTTTAGTTTCCCCGTTTAATTCCGGTTGATGTCCTCCGTATTTTTGTAACACCCGCGAGAACACAATTTTCATCCACATACACACATTCACACACAACCATATTAGATCTAAAGCAAGTTTATTTTATAATAACAGTTTATTAAATTGAATTAGATGATTCATTATTAAATTCTATCTTTTAAAATTATTCGTTTTTATTTTTGAATAAATGTAAAGTTAAATTCTAAAATTCGAGCAATTTATTAACCCGACCTTCTTCCTGTTAACCGAAATCGCACAAGGTCCCGTCCCGGGTAATAAGGATTCAGTTCCTTTACCAGAAAAGGGACCGCCGAGCGAACGGCCTTTCGATAGAGTAAGAGCGACCCTTCCGGTCGTTGACCTATCTGGGGCCCTGGTCTGTTCGTTCGACTCTAGGACACAGTATATACAGTAGCGCAACTCCCTGTCGGCACCTTTGATGTTAGTGTTGGCCAAAACGGAGTGCGCATGCGCGAAATAAGTAAGTTGGTCGGTAACGCCATCTGAACTTATCTCTCGCTCACTCTCGTTTTTCGTTCTCTCTCTAACTCATTGATACATATGTAGCAATAAATAATAATCCAAAATAATGTATTTTAATAAAAAATATATACAGATAAATTGTTAATAATATATTTGAAAAAGGAAAAAAATAAAATAATGAAAAAATAAATATAATTATGTTAATATACAATATATTACATAAATAATTATGTTATATGCAAAATATATTACATGAAATAATAGAGAGAGCAAAAAAAAGAAAACATATATATATATATATGTGTTTTCTTGATACTGTCTTTATAATACATTTAACATTTTTTGAATAATATTTTATTTTCTTTTTTTTGCTCTCTCTATTATTTCATGTAATATATTTTGCATATAGCATAATTATTTATGTAATATATTGTATATTAACATAATTATATTTATTTTTTCATTATTTTATTTTTTTCCTTTTTCAAATATATTATTAACAATTTATCTGTATATATTTTTTAAATATATATATATATATATATATATATATATATATATATATATATATATATATATACAGGGTGTCCCAAAGCACCCTTGACAACGCTGAGCAGGTAGAGCACAGTAAACTGAACAGAAAAGTCCTGTACCATTTTTTTTTATAACGCTTAATAAAGGAGTTATTATTGAATAAAGTCTGGTCAATCAGCGCCGACTTTTAGCCGGACGCACGTCAGTGAGCCGCCCGTCTGTTAGTGTGCGTCGCCGTAGCGACGGAACGCTCACGCACACTACCAGGCGCGCGGCTAAAGGTCGATATATATATATATATATATATATATATATATATAAAGTTATAATTACAAATATAATTATATTAAATATCTGTAATCGTTTCGTAATCGCATTGTATCAAAAACTCTGATAAATTGCGCGATCGTACAATAAATAACATATAATGTCATCTATTCCGCCAAATAAGGTAGGTAGTAGGCATTTAATTGGGTATTTAATTAGTGTGAGAGAGAACGAAAAAGTAAAAAAAAAAGAGTAAGTGAGAGAGAAATTTAGATGGCGTTACTGGCCAACTTACTTATTTTGCGCATGCGCACTCCGTTTTGGCCAACACAAAATCGGGAGAGTTGCGCTACTGTATATACTGTGTCTAGGACATGCATCGTCTAGCGTTTGTCTAGAGGTAAGTAGGTTACGCCCTCCCGCTGACTCTTCCTTTATTTGAGTCTGGACGTAACAGTTGTAACAATGCACCCCCCATTGTTACCCGGCAGTAGACCGCCGGAAGTCTGCCGCCCGGCGAACACCAGCCGGGCAGAGGCAGAGGCGCCGAGCGCCCATTTTTAAACGTTAATACTAACGACCGTACGACCGTTACACGGCCGCGAAAAAGCTCGGAAAACCGAGCACCGCCGAACGCTGCCGTAAATGCCCGAGCGGTACCCGCCGAAACGCCGCGCCGTTTCGCCCAGGGGAGATGACGTGTTTACCGTTAATTACCCGCCGAAAAACAACACGTCATTATCCCCACCCGGGGGCGAACGACGCGGTTACCGTTAGACGCTCGGGTATATAACGGCAGCCTTTTTAGATCCCGGCACCAGAATCGCACCAGAAACTGAATCCGCTCGAGCTATACGCTCGAGACTTTCCTGATCCGATTCGAATCATTCGCAAACACGACGGAACGTGGGGGTTGACGAGTTCGCAGCCTCCGCCGAGCATTCTCGGCTTCCGAACCGCTTTACGATCCTTCGCAAGCCGTGACCGCTTCTCTCAAGAGTTCTCGAGAAACGGTCTAACTTCCGACCAACCCGACCATACGGACCGTGGGCTGGCGAGTTCGCCACCCCGTTGAATTTCCTCAACTCCGTTGGTCAATCCGTACTCCGCGTGCGAACAAGGGACAGCGAGTTCGCTGCCCGTTCGAGATTTCTCGATATCGCACGCATCCCACAACATCTGGGAATACGCGACATAAACATTTCCGCGGACCGTAGACGCATAAGAAACTGTCTCGTCGGTTTAAATCGACTCACGCGTTTTTGTGAACCACGCGCCGTCACAACAAACCGACCACGCGCCACGCGCCGTCTACCTGGCCTGTTTATATCCGCTGTGCGTATACTACACCGCCTCTCATTGTTAAACTCGCGCAATTCATAACAACCGCGCCCCGCCCGTGGCACATTACTATCCGCCGCGCGCCCGCTCCGCGGGGCATTTCTGTATCCTTAACCAGCGCCGATAGAAGCCAAATAAAGTAATATTCTTTTATATTTTATTTAATCGTGTGTCTCATCACTTTCTACGAGCCCTGATCACGACAGAGCGAATCCGCGAGCTCACGAAAGTATCCCAGTTACAAAGTTACATTTATTAAATAATGCAAACATAGTTTGTGAATTAAATGAATGAAACCCATAAATGAGACAAATCTTATATTTGATTATAAATTTAAATATTTAATCCGTAGTAACCACATCTTTACTCAGTATATGTACTAACCACACTAGTGCGATTTGGGATTTTGCATTTTTAAAGTTCCATAATTCGCGTATAGATAATTCAAAAATATTCGATAATATGAGCTTCTTGGGGTAAAAATTCCCCAGGAATCCAATGGTAATAATCCAATCAAATGCAAAAAGTAATTTTGTAATAGTGAAAAAACGTCAAAATCAAAATAAAATTTTTAAAAAATAGTTTTTTTTTTAATTGCCATTTTTTTCTATCTGACAGAAATAAATGTTTTTTTTCTAAATTAAAGTTAAAATGTATTTTGGAAAAAAAATATTTTATAAACATTATAGAATATTAAAGATTTTTTAGGAGTGTTTGAAAATATGGTATATTTGAAAGGTGAAAAAATCAATAAATGGTTTGTTTATAATAGAAAAAAGTATTTATTTTTTCAAAAAATGTAAACAATTATTTATTTTTATAGAAGAACAAAAATTATCAAGATTTTATAAAATAATATTATTGTTCCGAAATTTACTAAAAATGTAAAAAATCATACAAAATTGTAAATTTTTATGCTAAAAACAACAAAATATGTTTAAAATACTTATATTCAATCCAATTCCACTTGTTTATTATACGAAAATGCGAAATTAATTATTTAATTGAGCACCGACTTTGCACACGCTGCTGCCACACTAGTGCAAATAAGCACCTCCTCAAAAGTTTTGATACTGCTGCTGCAGCGGTTTCAAAACAAATGACGCCGGCTCACTGTGCAGTTAGTAGGTTAGTACCCTAGGGCAATGGCATATTTGTCGTAGTGGGGGGAGGCCGTTACAGAACGCAGGTAGAAAGATCCAGAAGCAAAAAATTTTAGGTGGTGCAAATTTACACTGGTGTGGTTACTACGGGTTAAGTTTTATTTTTTTATTATATAATTATGTATTAAAATTTTATATTTTCTTACAAGAATATATATATATAAATATTTTTGGTAAAAATGCATAATAACGGACTCAGCCCCAATGACCTTAACCTTGACATATGTTATCAAGGACATAATTGTGAGTAACTTTTTCTTCTAATTTATTCGTCGCTCGTTGCTTATTAAAAAGTTATTAACAAACAAAAATTTGTAAAAATCAAGATTTATACATAGTCTGACAATGAAAAACTGGATATTTAAGTTAATTTACAGAAATAGTCCTACGTATACTACACATATAAACTGAAATAAACACGTTTTTACATATATAGGGTGTTCAAAAATAAAATATAAGTATGTTGAATTAATTATTTATTCGATATAATCTGCTCATTATTTAAAAAAAACATCAATATGCTTATCAAAAGTATAGAGTCTTTTAAATAAAAATTCAGCAATATAATGTTGATAATGATTGTTCGGGAGTCGACCTCGACGAGATCGCCCGAATTAAGAAACGCTCAGAGATGAGCGAGAAGCGGTGTGTAACGCGAATCCGTAGATCCGCTGGAGGATAAGGAGATATTCAGAAAATACTCGATTGCAGATTGTTTCAAGATTCGTTTAATTTTGAATAATAGGAGCGAGCGACGGCACGTATTCCGTGACTCCGACGGAAATCTTCGAAATGTCCTGTTAATGACTGCCTTTGACGCGTATCGGAAATCTTGTAGAGCTTCTTGCTAGAGGCTCTCGCGAGAACGGATATCTTGCACGCGGACGCCGGATGTTACTTGGCACGAGGCAGAGGACATTCGCGGAACGGTTAACGCGCGTCGACTCTCGGACTCCAAACAATTAACAATCACAAACTCAATAAGTATAGAGCGTGTAGTAATACAGACAATGAGGCGTCTTTCGCACTGAGTTCGATGCTCGATCGTATGCTAGAATGTCGGTTGAGAATTTACAACGAGAATAACGAGAGCGCATACGACACGAGCGAAATTAACAACAGCAGCGCGAATGGTCTATGAGTACCGCGACACGACACGAGCGAGAATACGACACGAGATAATATCATACTAGAAATTATGATACGAGAAATTATGATCGATTGCTATCAACCAGCTCAAATCGTCGTCAGCGGCAGACTGAATAACGACGGAACAGAGTCGCGGTCGACCGATTTTCATAATAGGAGATTTTCGGCACCGAATGTTCGAGAATCTAGGTGTTTGTCACACTTTTTCTTCGTTTTGATCACGCGATCACGCGCCGATCGGCTGATCGCGACGATGTTTATTCTCGCTCGGGTCTTGATTGCAGCTCTTACCGTTCAGATTTGTCGGTTGAATTTACAGTTTAATTTTATCGACTAAATTAAACGTTTCAAACTTGAACAATGATATTCTCGAGTACCGAAACGTGGAAGATTAGTACGCCGGGGGAACAGGAATAGGTAAAACTTAAAAGTTTGAAATATACCAAAGTACATGCATGGATAAAAAGCACGCACACACACACACACACACACACACACACACACACAGACACACACGGGCGGGTGCAAGGGGGGCCTTCGGCCCCTTTCCCGCACCCACCCCGCCGGTAGACAGGGTGGACCTCGCTTTACAATGTAGCATGTACTTTGTAAGTTGTAAAGCGAGGTCCACCCTGCCTACCGGTGGGGTGGGTGCGGGAGGAGAATCGAAGCCCCCCCCTGTGTGTGTGTGTGCGTGCGCGCGCGCGCGTGCTTCCTGTCCGTGCATTTACTTTGGTATATTTCAAACTTTTTTTGTTAATAACTTTTTAATAAGCAGCGTGCGACGGCTAAAACCTTTTGGAGGTTACTCAAAGTCATGACCTTGACAACATATGTCAAGGTTAAGGTCATTAGAGCTGGGTCCGTTATTATGCATTTTTACCATATTTTTTTCTTTTCATTTACTTTATTTTTTTATTAATTTTTTTATTTGTGTGTATGTAATAACACTATTCGGCATTACTTTACATTCTCTCTATAACTTACAGAGAGCGCCAGTTGATAAATATCGACTAAACGATTTCTACAAAATGTTGATAAAGCATGTGCGTATTAATGTTATCAAGTTATGATAGAATGAATTTTTTAAAAATATTTATCTAAATTTTTTGGTGAAATGTTGAAACTAATATACAGAATCTTGCAAAAATAAAATAAACTTTAATATGTATCAATTAATCAATAGATGCATTCAGTGGACTCAACAGTTGGGTATCGTCTTGTCAACAAGTCAACATTTGACGTTGATTTGTTGGTTCTAAAAGTATGAACCAGTCACGTTTGATTAATACCCAATTGTTGAGTCCGCTGAATGCAGCCACCGAGATACTATTAAAGACCGCTAATCCTGGGTAAATTTTCGTGGGAGCGTCCCGTTCGACCACGTTGATATTGACCACAGTCCCGATTGACCACGTTGAGATTGACCACGTTGCGATTGACCACGTTGCGATTGACCACGTTGATATTGACCACGGTCCCGATTGACCACGGTCCCGATTAATCACGGTCCCGATTGACCACGGTCCCGCTTGACCACGGTCCCGATTGACCACGTTGAGATTGACCACGTTGATATTGACCACGTTAATATTGACCACGTTAATATTGACCACGGTCCCGATTGATCACAGATCAATACATGTCGTTACTAGGGCATGTATTTTGCAAGTTGTAAAGCGAGGTTCATTGTGTCTGACTGGCGGGGTGCGGGAGGGGGGCCGAAGGCCCCCTTTGCACCCACCCCCCGCATGTGTGTGTGTATGTTACATGGTTTTTCAATCGGGACCGTGGTCAATATCAACGTGGTCAATCTCAACGTGGTCAATCGGGACCGTGGTCAATATCAACGTGGTCAATCGGGACCGTGGTCAACATCAACGTGATCAATCGGGACCGTGGTCAATATTAACGTGGTCAATCGGGACCGTGGCCAATCGGGACCGTGGCCAATCGGGACCGTGGTCAATCGGGACCGTGGTCAATCGGGACCGTGGTCAATATCAACGTGGTCAATCGCAACGTGGTCAATCTCAACGTGGTCAATTGGGACCGTGCTCAATATTAACGTGGTCAATTGGGTGCCACTCAATTTTCGTGACTACCAAGCAGAATTGTGCCATAGATTTCAAAATCACGTTTACATGAATTAGTTACATATTGTCTATATGATGTTTACATGGACTTTTTTCATAGACGATGTAAACTATGTAAGCATTATAAATTAGATGTCAGAATGCAAAAAAAAGGAATGATGTTATAAAATAGTTAATGTATCTATATATGTGATCTTAGTAAAATAAAGCAGAGAAAAACATAATGCTGTTATACAAAAGCCTTTTACGACTTACGTTTTTCTCTGCCTTACTTTACGTCCACGACTACAGACGTCTCGTCATCAGCCTTGGACTGCTTAGGGCCCAGAAGCACAGACTTTTGCATAAGCGCATAACCATAAGCTTAAAGAAATTGATTGGTCCATTTCGTTATGCATATGCTTATGGCATATGCGTATAGGCTTTAGGTTTCTGTTTGTAGTTATGTTTAAAGCATGAAACATAAAAAACGAAATATAAAGAAAGTCTTCGACAAACCATTTTCCATAGATTATTCATTGTTGACATAAATGATATATTATACATAGTTGACATTGTTTACGCGCAGACGTAGACTATTATACCCAGTAAACACTGTTTGCAACAATACAGGGTGTCCTAGACCACCCGTATACCCCTTTTCTTTCAAAAACTAAGCATTTTAGAGAAAAACGTTTTGAACAAAAATTGTATGGTTTTGAGGGAAACATAAGATGATATCATTGGTTTGACCTTGGATGGCATCGTTAAGGTCACGTGAAGGTCACCTTCAATTTTTTAAATAGAACTGCCTACTTTTTATTGCATATTCTTGTAGCTTATCTCGAGAGCTTTTCAAAACACTATAATAAAGTATTTTTTCATTAAGTACTTTTTGAGTTATTTTATATTTTAGTCTGACATATTTTGATATATAAATTAAAATATCTCGTAAAATATTTAGTTTTCGATAATCTTACCGTAATACTTTCATGTTCAGAATAATGGGACAAATCAATTAGTATAAAAAAAATAATTGTTTTTAAGAAAAAGTATGTAATTATTTACAATGTATTTTTTTAAACAATTATTTGTTTTTTTCTTTATACTAATTGATTTGTCCTTATTATTCTGAACATAAAAGTATTACGGTAAGATTATCGAAAACTAAATATTTTACGAGATTTAATTTGTATATCAAAATATGTCAGACTAAAATATAAAATAACTCAAAAAGTACTTAATGAAAAAATACTTTATTATAGTGTTTTGAAAAGCTCTCAAGATAAGCTACAAGAATATGCAATAAAAAGTAGGCGGTTCCATTTAAAAAATTGAAGGTGACTTTCACATTACCTTAACGATGCCATCCAAGGTCAAACCAATGACACCGTCTTATGTGCCCCTCAAAACCATACAATTTTTGTTCAGAACGTTTTTCTCTAAAATGCTTAGTTTTTGAAAAAAGGGGTGTACGGGTGGACTAGGACACCCTGTATATAGGTATATATATATATATATATATATATATATATATATATATATATATATATATATATAGGTAATCAATTATGCAGTCAGACAAAGAAACGTTACATAGTTAGGTTTTTCAAAGCATTCTATATACTTATTATTCATACTTCACTTTATTGTTGAACAAGTACTATATGTTACTGATATGTTAATCATACAATTACTGATGCAAGGCACGTGCGATAAGCTTACAATAAATACGAATGGCAAAGGTTTTATTTTCTTTTCAAATTTTAACTCAATTTTTAAATTTTTAATAGAAACGATGATTGATCTCAAAGATAATGAATCAAAGTTTAATTTGTAATAAAAAATGACTTCCATTTTCTGTTTTTCACGAAAAACTACACTTTACAACTCTTTACTTTTTATTTCTATACCCATTTTTTGTAAGTATTATTATTCTCAAGAGAAGTAAAGTTTATTAATCAATATATATATGTGTCATAACATCTATTTACTGTTTTGTAATTATATTTTGATCTCTCTTTGTGTAAATTTGCGAAATCTACGTTTTTATGAGATGCACATGCTTGAGTACATTAATGTCAAAACTATTATGGAGAAAAACGGGAATAAGGATGTACAATCAGTTCTGACAGGATCTGATATGTGATAAGATGCGTGTTTTGTGTATGTGATATATCCTTAAAACACTGTATCAATTTAATCAAATATTTCTTTCTGAATTACGTTGGATGTTGAAGAGATATTAATATTTAACTACGTTATCCGCAGATAAAGAGAGAAGGTTTGTTCGATATCGCGAGAATAAATGGACTTATCTTGAGCGATAACGAGCTGCGTTTGTATTTACGTCGCATCAAATCATCGACTCCCTTTCTTTTTCCGTTTTTTTCATCGTTCCTTAATTCTTCATTGCGGCATTTTCTCTCCGCGCTCTTTTGCTTTTCGTACCATGCCGTAACTAACTAATCCATTTATCTGTAATGCAATGGATGCGCATTAGCGGTCTTCCATCTTTCATCCCGCAGTATTGTTCTTTATGTCATCCTTTTTCCGTTTTTCCGTTTTTGCTGTAACACGTTAAGTATCTTCGTCTTATCCTCTCGGAAATGCTTACAATAATTTCTTTTGGTATTTTTTTGCAACTTCATCGACTACGGCTGCACTCAGCCATTAGTTGCATTTAAATAAAAAATAGATAATCCTCAGATATCGTTCACTGCTTGTGTATAAAGTTTTTAGTGATTAGTCTGACTTCATTATGCATTTAATTGTTTTAATTAAAAGTCAGATACGAGTAATTATCATAGGAATAATATTATCAAATAATATTGGCAGATAGTTCAGGCAGGATTAAATCAGATATTAATTATTTCTAAAAGATATTCAATTATGTATATTTGAATACATAAAAATTCATAGTAAAATATGGAAATTATATATATGTATTTCGAGAAAAATTTCCTTTCATAAAATATGACATACCTCTCTTGCACCGATCTAATACACATTTATATATTAATAATAAAAAGATATTATAGAGATGGAAAAATTGAAGAAGACGAGCAAGATTGAAAGGTTTACTGAAAAAATATTTCTCTTGCGCTCGAACCGCGTTTGCAAGTTTGCGCAAATTTCCTCGAATTATTTTATCTTTCAAAGTACTGCATTATTTTCCAAAAAAAATCCTGCAAAATCATTTATTAAATCCCTGAGAAAGCATTTTTTTTTAATGACCGGAGATTATAAGTGAAACAATTTAACGCTCGTTGTTAGCGGAACGCATCGCGTCAGCATGATACTTAAAATTTCTGTATGTTCTTAAGATGCAAGCACTGGCAAAAACTATAAACATGAATTATCTAAAAACATTATAAATTTCTTGGATAATATTAATAATAATAATAGTAGTATATATAGAGTAATAGTAGTATTGATAATAGTAGTAGTAGTAGTAGTAATAATTCAAATAATGATAATAATTTTGTGATTAAAAGCGAACAATAGTTAAAAAAGATAATTAGCATTGCCAATTCGCATCCGTTTTCATAAAAAGTTCAAAAAAACCTACGCTAATATCGTAAGCTAATTAACGATGCATCATTTGTTGCTATCAACAAAATTTCAATCTCGAGATATACATCGGTTACACTCTTAATACTCGAAATAAACTTTAATTTCGTACATCGAATACACGCATTCTCTATCTCTATCTCTGGCCCTTCGCACAAGGTACAATATTTACATAGACTGATACTTGTTCTCGTTTAATTACTTAATTATTAAAATTCATAATTTTATCGTGCCTAGTATGTGTATTAATGTGATGACGTAATCGAAAGAAATCAGTGTGAAAAATAAAATATTTTAGATATTCATTTTGGTAATAATTACTTTGCATCCTGGTTAATAAGAAGACAATACTACTTATTTTTCGTATTGTTATTCATCAAGTAAGAACTAACCGAAGCATTTATTTTCAACTTATCGCTTACAGTTTAACATATCAGTTATATATAAATACAAATACAATAAATACACAGCAATATAAAGCTGCGCAATAGAAAGGAATGTTATATAGTTAAGCCTTTTGCATACTTTCCACATACTTATTTATACATACTTTCTTGCTAAATAAAAGCATTAGATAACAATTATTTCTCTTGAACAAATGAAATAATCTGTATTGTTTTTAACTACTAGTCTTATCCCTGATTTTCACCATGTAAGTACCAAATTTGATATATATACAGGGTGTGTCAAAAGTCTGGATACACTCAAATATCTCGTAAACGTTGCATTTTAGAGAAAAATATTTCAGACAAAAGTTGTAAGGCTTAAAAAGACGCATTCAACGGTAATAGCTGTTTGACCTTGGATGGCGTTGCAAAGGTTAGATCAAGGTCAAATAGAATTTTTTAAATGGAATCCCTTATTTTTATTGCATATTTTTATAGCTAATGTTGAGATGTTTTCAAAACACTTATTACAAATCCTTTTTCGATGAAAACTTTCTGAGTTATGAGTCCTCATAGTTTAAGTACCGCCGGCATTAGCGTAATCCAAGATGTACCGCGTGAAGGTTGCTCGGTCGGATTTACATCTCGTGTGCGTGCGTGTGTGTGTGTGTGTTTGTGTTTAAATGCACGTGTGTAAATAATTGAGCGAGCTAGCGAGTGAGTTAATGAGTGAGGGAAGGAGGGAGGGAAGGAGTGAGTGAGTAAGTGAATGAATAAAGGAATGAGTAAGTGAGTGAGTGTGTGTATGAGTGTATGAGTGAGCGAGTGAGTGAATGAATGAGTAAATAAGTTAGTAAGTGAGTAGTGAATGAGTAAGTGAATGCGTTTACAATGTATGTGTGAGTGTGTGAGTGAGCCAGCGATTGAATTAATGAGTAAACAAGTTAGTAAGTGAGTAGTGAGTGACTAAGTAAGTGCGTTTACAATGTGTGTGTGAGTGTGTGAGTGAGCGAATGATCGAGCGAGCGAGCGAGTAAATGAATGCGTGAATGAGTTAGTGAGTGAGTAAGTGTGTGCGTTTACAATAAATGTTCAAACTGTTGACCTTGTACAGTTTGAGAGTGAGCCAATCGATGATAAAAATTACTAATAACGGAGTGTTTATATATATCCGACCCAACTGGCTATATATTGTTTGATTGTGATCACAACGTTTCGACCATATGGTTTTGGTCCTTATCAAGTGAACTAAAATTACAATATCAAATAATGACAATCACGTTATAAAAATGAAATAAACAAATTTATGTACCTGTGTTATAGTTAGAGTTGAAAGAGAAAAAGTCGCTATGTCATAATGACACTGTGTCAACCTCTCTGTTTAAGATACTGAGAAAGACTAAACGACCTTTATTAATCTATCGTATATGTTATTTAAATTCTCTGTATCCTTTTGAGAGTTAATAGTGTTGTCATATTTTTTAATCAAAAACATTTCAGCTATTTCTCTCTTTCTTACATGTTTTTCAGTATGCAGAATATCAGGCGTTGACCAATCGAAGTCATGATCAAATTCTAATTTGTGTTTACTAATTACGGAAAGATTACTTGCGTGCATTTTTATGTTATTAAAATGTTCTTTCACGCGTGTACTTAAATGTGTTTTCGTTTGACCAATATGTGAAGCGCTACAGTCCTTGCAATTTATTTTATAAACGAATTCCGTTCTATTGCTAATAGGCAGTCCATCTTTACCACGTTTAATCAATGAGTTTAATTTTTTAGGTATATTGTAGACAACAGTAAAACCCATATTTTTACTTCTTGGACACCACTGTTATCCGTTTTAATGGAAAAATTTTAAATAATTAGTATAGAAAACCTACTTGTTCCAATAGATATATTAATTTTTATTCTAACCATCCTTTTAAATACAAAATGAACACCATTTTTAATCTCGTTGACCATGCTATTTTACTATCTGACGATCAGTTTCATGTTAAAAATATTGATGTCGTGAAACGGATTTTACTCAATAATTGTTTTCCGAGACACGTTATTAACCGTTATGTTGGTAAGAGACTTGATTTTTTGAAACACCGTGGTGATGTTCCGAGTACTGAGGAAGATAATGTAGACAAACCCTCTTACATTGCATTACCATTTGTTGAAGGTTTGAGTGACAATATCGGTCGGTTGTTTAAAAATATGGGTTTTACTGTTGTCTACAATATACCTAAAATAATTAAACTCATTGATTAAACGTGGTAAAGATGGACTGCCTATTAGCAATAGAACGGAAGTCGTTTATAAAATAAATTGCAAGGACTGTAGCGCTTCATATATTGGTTAAACGAAAAGATATTTAAGTACCCGCGTGAAAGAACATTTTAATAACATAAAAATGCACGCAAGTAATCTTTCCGTAATTAGTAAACACAAATTAGAATTTGATCATGACTTCGATTGGTCAACGCCTAATATTCTGCATACTGAAAAACATGTAAGAAAGAGAGAAATAGCTGAAATGTTTTTTATTAAAAAATATGACAACACTATTAACTCTCTAAAGGATACAGAGAATTTAAATAACATATACGATAGATTAATAAAGGTCGTTTAGTCTTTCTCAGTATCTTAAACAGAGAGGTTGACACAGTGTCATTATGACATAGCGACTTTTTCTCTTTCAACTCTAACTATAACGCAGGTACATAAATTTGTTTATTTCATTTTTATAACGTGATTGTCATTATTTAATATTGTAATTTTAGTTCACTTGATAAGGACCAAAACCATATGGTCGAAACGTTGTGATCACAATCAAACAATAAATAGCCAGTTGGGTCGGATATATATAAACACTCCTTTAATTTATTTACTGGCGACATCTCAAAATTAAACATTAATTACTAATAACGTTTTCCAATATTTCGATGGTAATTAATGTCACTTCAGTAGTAATTCGGTGTCGCAGGTCATCCAAATTTCGAGGTTTAGTTCTGTAAACTCGGTCTTTTAAATAACCCCAGAAGAAAAAATCCAAAGGATTTATGTCGGGTGATCGGGGTTGCCACTCGATAGTTCCTCTCCTTCCTATCCATCTTTCAGCAAAAGTATCGTTTAAAAAATTTCGCACTTCCAATCCAAAATGTGGCGGAGCACCATCCTGCTGAAACCAAACTGTTTCAAAATTTAGATCGAAAATATTGCGAATAGCAGGAACAATATCGTCTCGGAGCATAGTCAAATACTTTTTAGCTGTTAGAGTTCTATCAATGAAGAATGGCCCTATTATGTGCGTTCCAATTATTCCCGCCCATACATTCAATTTTTGTGGATATTGCGATTTTGTTTCTCTCATCCAATGCGGATTAGAATCACTCCAATATCGACTGTTATGCCTGTTTACTGTACCGTCGGTATATAAGGCGCTCCGGCGAGCGTAGCGTTACCAGTTTCCGATCCCAAGTCCTACCTAGTACAACTCCTGATCCGAAACCTATACCGCGTTACACCAGGCTACGGGCTACCCGTAGTTACGCCGGGTTACCCGGTTGCTGGGACGGCGCATCCTGATACCTAGCGTTACACCAGGTCACGGGCTACCCGTGGTTATGCCGGGCTTCCCGGTTGCTGGGACGGCGCATCCTACCCCGCGTTAAACCAGGTCACGGGCTACCCGTGGTTATGCCGGGCTTCCCGGTTGCTGGGACGGCGCATTCTCGATCCTTCGCGTTAAACCAGGTCACGGGCTACCCGTGGTTATGCCGGGCTTCCCGGTTGCTGGGACGGCGCACGCTTAGTTCATAAGACCGTACCGCGCACCGTTCAACCTAGACGGCCGTTTGTAAATACCGCGACCGTTTCCACCGTAAGACCACTTTAACACCGTGTCTCTTTCCGTGTAAATACTGCGACCTGTTAAACTGTAATACCGCTTTGTACATATACCGCGATCTGCTATATTGTAAGACCGTTGTACATATACCGTAACCCGTAAGACCGCTCCGGCCTCCGCGTCCTGATAGACTCTAGCACCGTTGTATCTACCGCGACCTGTTCATATTGTAAGACCGTATTGTATATACCGCGACCTGTTCGTATTGTAAGACCGCACTGTATATACCGCGCATTCTAACTGTAGAGTTAATTAGACATTAGGATTTCCGCCAGTGTCGCGCCGATTCCACCTTCGCACGCGGCCTTCAGACTACTAAGGAGCGTCAGTCCTTTTAAGGATAGAACGCCGAGAACGCCGACGCCCCGTCCTTTTAAGGATAAGGCAGTCAGGCAGTTGGAATTACATTGAAGGTCACGCGACATCCCGTAGTATTTAAGATCTGTCTGTTCCGCTTAGAATAACCCCAGTTGCTTGCATGCGAACCTCGCGATTACAGAACACGACCGCCTGAGCCACGCTCGCTTCCCGAGCTCCACGAGAAACTCTGTGCACGAATATCTGTACGCACCGCTCTTGCATGTCGCATTGCGAACAACAACCGCTCGCGCGAAACTCTGTACGCACCGCTCCCGCATGTTGCATTGTACTCAGTGTTAGATATTGAGAATCACTTGAATAAACATAACTGTTTAAACCGCTTATATCGAGGTAAAGTAAGTTGGAGTTTCCCCCTTCTCCCGAATCCTGGCACCGGCGAGCCTTGATCCGCGGCGTACGGGAAAGGTGAACCGTTACAAGTATTTGACTATGCTCCGAGACGATATTGTTCCTGCTATTCGCAATATTTTCGATCTAAATTTTGAAACAGTTTGGTTTCAGCAGGATGGTGTTCCGCCACATTTTGGATTGGAAGTGCGAAATTTTTTAAACGATACTTTTGCTGAAAGATGGATAGGAAGGAGAGGAACTATCGAGTAGCCACCCCGATCTCCCGACAAGAATCCTTTGGATTTTTTCTTCTGGGGTTATTTAAAAGACCGAGTTTACAGAACTAAACCTCGAAATTTGGATGACCTGCGACACCGAATTACTACTGAAGTGACATTAATTACCATCGAAATATTGGAAAACGTTATTAGTAATTTTTATCATCGATTGGCTCACTGTCAAACTGTACAAGGTCAACAGTTTGAACGTTTATTGTAAACGCACACACTTACTCACTCACTAACTCATTCACGCATTCATTTACTCGCTCGCTCGCTCGATCATTCGCTCACTCACACACTCACACACACATTGTAAACGCACACACTTCCTCACTCACTATTCACTTACTAACTTGTTTACTCATTAATTCACTCGCTGGCTCACTCACACACTCACACACACATTGTAAACGCACTCACTTACTCATTCACTACTCACTTACTAACTTATTTACTCATTCATTCACTCACTCGCTCACTCATACACTCACACACACACTCACTCACTTACTCATTCCTTTATTCATTCTCTTACTCACTCACTCCTTCCCTCCCTCCTTCCTTCACTCATTAACTCACTCGCTAGCTCGCTCAATTATTTACACACGTGCATTTAAACACAAACACACACACACACACACGCACGCACACGAGATGTAAATCCGACCGAGCAACCTCCACGCGGTACATCTTGGATTACGCTAATGCCGGCGGTACTTAAACTATGAGGACTTATAACTCAGAAAGTTTTCATCGAAAAAGGATTTGTAATAAGTGTTTTGAAAACATCTCAACATCAGCTATAAAAATATGCAATAAAAAATAAGGAATTCCATTTAAAAAATTCAATTTGACCTTGATCTGACCTTTGCAACGCCATCCAAGGTCAAACAGTTATTACCGTTGAATGCGTCTTTTTAAGCCTTACAACTTTTGTCTGAAATATTTTTCTCTAAAATGCAACGTTTACGAGATATTTGAGTGTATCCAGACTTTTGACACACCCTGTATATATATATATATATATATATATATATATATATATATATATATACAGGGTGCGGCATTTATAGTGACGCGGGCATATTTTTCGGAAACGAAGTGAGATATCAAAAAATGTTTCAGACAAAAGTTGCATGGTTTCGAGGGGGCCACATGATAAAAATATGGATTTGACCTTAAGTGGTCTTTTCAAGGTGAGGTCAATGTGGTCGATGTTTTCTTAAATGGAACTCCCCATTTTTTATTACATATTCATATAGTTTATCCCGAGAGCTTTCCAAAACACTATAATAAAGTATTTTTTTATTAAGTACTTTTAGAGTTATTTTATATTTTAATCTGACATATTTTGATATAAAAAATAAAGTATCTCGTAAAAGATTTAGTTCTCGATAATCTTACCGTAATACTTTTATGTACAGAATAATGAGACAAATCAATTAGTGTAAAGAAAAAAACAAATAATTGTTTTAAAAAATACATTGTAAATAATTACATACTTTTTCTTAAAAACAATTATTTTTTTTATTAATTGATTTGTCTCATTATTCTGTACATAAAAGTATTACGGTAAGATTATCGAAAACTAAATATTTTACGAGATATTTTATTTTTTATATCAAAATATGTCAGATTAAAATATAAAATAACTCAAAAAGTATTTAATGAAAAAATACTTTATTATAGTGTTTTGGAAAGCTCTAGGGATAAGCTATATGAATATGTAATAAAAAATGGGAAGTTCCATTTAAGAAAACATCGACCACATTGACCTCACCTTGAAAAGACCACTTAAGGTCAAATCCATATTTTTATCATGTGGCCCCCTCGAAACCATGCAACTTTTGTCTAAAACATTTTTTAATATCTCACTTTGTTTCCGAAAAATATGCCCGCGTCACTATAAATGCCGCACCCTGTATAATAATATATTAATTAATATTTATTTTATATTTATCTAAAGAGTGTAATGAACATACATGAGCGTACTTTTTAGAAAATAAAATTAAAGCGATTTTATATTTTTGTGCATGCTTACACATACAGATATATATGTTAAAAATTGTAATATATTCGTAGATAGATACTAAAAAAATGGTGGAAATATTTGAAATTTTATAAGTGTAGGTTAATTATATACTACTATTCAGTGATCGCTATGGAGGTAGGAACTTACAAGGAATCGCTTAGGTTCTGGCGGTAAATGATATACTCTTATATCACAATCATAACTATATTTCCTTTGGATATTTACATCTGTTAAAATAGTCTAGGGGGACATAACGTCGTTGTCCTCCACGTTTTCGAGTTTGCGTCGCTTGGTCCTGTTGTGAGGACGTGCTGACGCTCGTCTGCGTCCCTTGCATGCACGTGGCCTTCCGCTCCTCCGTCTGGGTTTCCACGGAGCGGTATTTCGGCGGGTCCCAGGTCGGCAGCCACCACGGTACCTGCCGGTCAGGCGAGGGCTCCCTGAGACGGGGCGTCCTTGGCCGCCCTTGGCCTTCGTCGGATGACGAGAGTGTTATCGGCGAGGTTGGATGGAACTTCAAGGTCGGCCCGACATCAGGCACCGGCTCCTGCCTGCGTGCCTCCTTTTTCCGGGGCCTCGTTGGTTCCACACCCTTGGCTCGTCGGGGGTGTTTACTCTGAGCACGTCCGGTGCTGGAGCTGCGTCGCTTTTCCGGGAGCCGAGGCAGATGAGGGCCAGAGAATACGCTGCGGACCCTCGGTTTTGATGACGTGGCGCCGGAGTTGGATCGTGGAAGGCCCAGCGAAGGCGACGATGCGCCGGAGCTGGGGCGCGTTGCGCCTGGCATAGTCGAAGATTCGCCGGAACTGGGGCGCGTAGTGCCAGGCAGAAGCGAGGATATGCTGGAGCGGTGGCGCGGAGCGCCAGGCGACGTCGAGGATTCGCCGGAGCTATGGCGCGCTGCGCCAGGTAACGGCGAGGATCCGCCGGAGCTGCGGCGCAGAGCGCCAGGCCGAGGCGAGGATATGCCGGAGCTGCGGAGAGGGGCGCCAGGCGACGCCGAGGATGCGTCGGAGCCGGGGCGCGAAACGCCAAGTGAAGGCGTCGGAGCGCCGGAGCTGTGGCGCGGAGCGCCAGGCGACGCCGAGGATGCGTCGGAGCCGGGGCGCGGAGCGCCAGGCGACGACGAAGAGGTGCCGGAGCTGGGGCGCGTTGCGCCCGGCAAAGGTGAGGATACGCCGGAGCTGCGGCGAGGAGTGCCAGGCCGAGGCGAGGATACGCCGGAGCTACGGCGAGGGGCGCCAGGCCGAGGCGAGGATACGCCGGAGCTGTGGCGCAGAGCGCCAGGCGACGCCGAGGATGCGCCGGAGCCGGGGCGCGAAACGCCAAGTGAAGGCGTCGGGGCGCCGGAGCTGGGGCGCAAGGCGCCAGGTGAAGGCGACTGTGCGCCGGAGTGTTGGCGCAGAGCGCCAGGCGAAGGCGAGGATGTGCCCGTTTTTCTCCTTGTCAGGAGGTGTAGTGGCGCCGGCCGGGTGTGTTTCCGCACGTCTATTTCTCCTTTCTGAGAAGAAAGGTGAAATTTCCCCTTTTTCTTCGCGCTCTTCGTCTTGGCGGCTTGATGTTTCCTCTGTAGGATAATCCTGGCGACTAGGCGCCGTGTCGATGCGTAGGAGTAGCGAAAATGCGCTAATTACTGATTGTCTCGACTCCACGGGGAGCCTGCTTATCTTTCCCGTGGGTTGACTTTGGCCTACGGAAAAGCATTCCTGGCGTGTGACGCCTAGCGCAGATGCCCGGTACTAGATGTGCGCGGCGTATATGTAGCCGCCTGAATGTCTTTCGGCTCACGGGTAAGCTAGCTCGGCGCGCGCCGCGCAGCGGCGGCGCCCGTACTATCGGCGCGGCCGCTTACGCATTTGTGCGACTGAATTTTCATCGCCACAGTGCGATTAGATTTTCATCGCCACAATAAGTCATCATTTTTTTTCTTTGCACAATCTATTATTATTACACATTCAAATTCGATTTTTGGAAAAAGCGCAAAGTAATTGGACCTAAATCTGTGCTATTTTTTGGCACGATAAAAGATGTCATATTACGAAGAACATCACTTATGGAATATTATATATCAATATACATGGCGTATAAAGATGCACCGTTGGTTGGAATTTTCTATAAAACGATGCCAGTTTTATTGATAAATGATTTTTCATTGATTAAAGAAGTTACGACGAATGCGGTGGTATTTTCAGAGCGAGGTGTTAAGTACTCCAAGAAGGTATAACTATTTGAGTTACTTTAAATTGTCTTCTACAGTTATTATTTTTTCATCTTCATTATTTTCGGATATTAATTAGTGTCAAGTCTAGGCAATTTGATAAATGATACACGTATATACAAAATTTATCATTAGTCTTGAATAACTTCCTTTTTTTGATCACAAAGTAAAACAATCGGTGTATAAAATAATTAGCTTCCCATTATAAAATAAATATCTTAATCGTTTCAAAGACTATGTGAAAGAACAATTTACTTTTCCGAAATGACATTATAATATTATTTCTTTGAATAAATAGTTCTCGAGTAAACTGTTATTTGTAATTCTTTTTCTGATAAAAAAAGAAAGCAAGATTTTTTAAAAACTATTATAAGAAATTTATAATTATTTCTGCAGGCTGAACCTATGTCTCATAATCTTTTATTAATGAATGGAGAAGTTTCATTACAATTAAGAGCAAGATTATCGCCAATTTTCACACCCGGTAAACTTAAGAACATATTTCCTTTGTTATTACAACGTTCGGAGATTTTCAATAATTGGTTGGATACGCTGTTATCGCAAAATGAAGTAGATTACAAAAAAATTATCACGAGACTCGTCGTTAACTATACTACTACTTGTACGTTTGGTTATGACATAACTAATATCGAAGATTTGGACAGCGGAATTGTACAGTATATAAAACAGTTAACTGACATGACTACATTGAAAAATATCCTCATATATTGCTATCGGATTTTGTGATATATAACAAAATATATGATTTAATCGGCTATTATCTGTTTGATAATAGCGAAATAACAAAACATTTTAATCGCTTTGTGAAAAACATTGTGAATTACAGAAAAGAACATGACATCTTCAAGCACGATATTGCCAGTATATTTATGGAACTTAAACAAAAAAAGTTGATGGATGTTAGCGAGAGAGATGGACGCGAGAGTGAGGAGCGCCGCGATATTTGATCTCGATGAATAAGGATGACGTGGAACCGTCGGAAAGACGAACGACTTGACAATATACAATTTAATGAAATTATATCTAATACTTCCGCAAGCAACGGAGGGATAATCTCGTACAAGGAGACCGCACTGTCGAACGATAAGACCGCACAGAGAATCGGTGAATCGCGGGCCGCGAAAGCGCACTGGATTCACTGTCGCGACGGAACTTAGCCGAGCAGCGCGAGAAGAACTACGTGTACGCGTCGATTACTTTTTGTCAAGAGCCGGCCGCGCCTTGTGCGCGCCTCTTTTATAATCTTGAATCCTTCTAGAAGGATCCAGAACGTATGACTCACTTTCTTTTGTGTTAAGGGAGCGACAATTATGATAGGAGAAATTTGCAGTAGTTTTTTGATTGACGGGTGCTGGCAGCCCCTGGTTGGGCGCCACTGATGTCAGTTTAAAGCGCAGTGATAGGCTTGGAGTGTCGAAAGGCTCGTAGCTCCCGAGAAGCTAGAGCAAGAGCGACTGTATCGAAAGCGGTCATCTCTTCCATCCCGAATTCTCAGAAATTATCGATCGGCCGAGCCGTATCTCCTATAGCTTTAAATTAAATCTCGTTTAAGGCGCCTCGTCTTCCATCGCCTTTAATTCGATTTCGAACAATGGAAGAAACCGGTATGTAAAAACTTTTTTGATATTTTCTCATGTTTGTCACGTTGCCTTTTCTATTAAATAGTGTGCCGCTAGTCAATGCATCTTGTTACTTTAAACATATTTAAATAAAAAAATTATTTCATTTTGTTGTATGTAATTACTTTAAATAATTTTAAAAATATGTTTCCTTAGGTGCTAATTCTAGATAGGAATAAATAGATAAGATAAATTTGTTATCAGTCTCTATTTAACATAGATACATTTATTTTAAAAGAAATATATTTAGATTTTTTGTATCACTTTAGAATTTGCATAAACATCAAATGCTCAATTCAATTTTAAATTAAATAATTATTAATATAATTACTTCAAATTTCTACATAAAATCTACAGATGATTTCTTTGTTGCGCAAATGATGGCGCTTTTCATAGCAGGATATGAATCGTCTACTGCAACAATATCTAGTACACTGTATGAGCTAGCTTTAAATCATAGTATTCAGAATAGACTTCGTGAAGAAATAAGAAACTTATTCACAAAGAATAATGGAGAATGAACGTTCGAAGAAGTAATGACGATGCCCTATCTAGATGCAATATATAAAGGTAAAAAATATTCGTTTATTGCAGATATTCTTAAAACAAAAACAAAAGAATTTTTGTTATTTTTGAATAGGCCTTGAAAATAGAAACAAATTACGCAGAATATTATTTTTTAGTTAATTGCAAATAATCTTCTCTTCAATAGAATCTGGAAAAAAATATTTTATATTATGAATAAAAAAGATTTAAAATTAAAATACAAAAAATATAGCAGAAGCTTTTTTAAGTTATATCTTAAGTTATAAATTATAATATTGTTTGAGATCGCATTAAATTACACATAATTTAATTTCATCTTTACGACATGGGCTTCGCATTATTTTCACATCTTACATTCAAAGTCAAAAAACATATAAAGAAAAGCTACCTTGTTATTACTTTTATAAAATTATTATTCCCTTCCGAGGTTTTTTCGGATTCAACGAAGCCCATGTCACAAACAAGTCGAATAACAACTCGCAAATAACTTTGTCGGTTAGCCGCGCGACAAACGGCTGCCGGCACGCGCGAGGCCGTGACGTAGCCCGTGACGTACGGACCACCGGCCTATCACTCGCTCTGAGTCTCATCTCGCGCCAATATTTCAAGGGGCGGCCAATGAAGTTTGGCGCCGCGTTGAATCTTCGAACCGAACTCGAAGGTTCAAACTTATTGGCAGCGAGAAATTATCAAAACCGCTATAAAAGGGCCCGCTCTTGAGGAGCGCCCGACAGTCGCTGAAAACGCGCAGAGTTACCGCTTACGTTTAACCGCTTTGATAACCGCTTTGATAACCACGTTGATAACCGCTTACGACAACCGCTATTCTCTTTGTGAAACCGCTTACGACAACCGCTATTCTCTTTGTAAAACCGCCTATAACCGACCGAGCTTTTTTCTGGAACTTTTGTATAATTTGTGATTGTGTTAATTATTTGATTATAATTAAAGAACGTGAATTGTACTCGCGAGATTTATTTTCCGCGAACCAAAAGATCCTTGCACACTTGTCCTATTTCGCCTCGCTCTCGAACATTTTCTGGTCCTTCGAGCCGGATCATCGCCGGCATCCGCGAGTTTGTGAGTGAGACCTGAAAAAGGACAGACAAACATTACAAAATGTGTGCAGACTTAAACAATTTGCTGCAAGCTCAACGCGACATCCACGGTCGCATGTCAAGGTCGGTGGAAAATTTACGAAAGCTAGGCACAGCTGGCATCAACCTCGGCAGCATCGAGGCCCGGATCAAGATCCTGGATCAACTGTGGGCCAAGTTCGAGACACAGCATGAGCTCATCCGCACCAGCTATAAGGAGAGATACAGCGAGAGTGAGTACGCTACTGCTTTTGTTGATGCCGTAGAAAATACTTACGTTCAACAACGCGACAAGCTCGCCGAATATGCGGAGCAGCACCAAGCTGCTCCTCCTCCGTCGGCGTCGTCTAACGAACAGCAAAATAGCATCGCTCGTTAAAAACCGCGTTGCCAAAAATCAAGTTACCTCCGTTCTCAGGCGCGTATGAAGACTGGCCGTCCTTCCGTGATTTATTCCTGTCCGTGATCGGTACGAATTCCGCAGTTTCTCCCATCGAACGGTTCCATTATCTGCGTTCGTGCCTGCAAGGATCTGCGGAAAAATTGATACGTCCGTTAGCGGTTACCGGAGAGAATTACGAGCGCGCTTGGGCAATCTTGAAGAAGCACTTCGAGAACAAGAAAGAACTAATTTGGTCGAACTTCGCCACATTCTCCGCCGTATCAAAAATGAAGGGCGAAACCGCGGAAGAACTGAGCCGCGTTTATCACGCCGTAACGACCGCCATAAACGCGCAAGAAAACATCGGACGGCCGATTGAATCGCACGGGATGGACCTGTTTAATCACTTGGTCGTTGAACTTTTCGATGCGCGCACTAGGCTCGAGTGGGAATCATCCACGAGCGATTCATTCGAGCCTCCGAATCACGAGACACTATTGAACTTCATCACTAAGCGAATGCTCACGCTTAACGCCGCGAAACCGAAAACCGTCAAGGTCTCTGGAGACTCATCGAAGCCCGCGAAAACTCATTTCATTAGACAGGAATCCAACGCGGCACAGTGCGCCTTGTGCAAGGAGCGACACGCGCTCATGGTGTGCGGGCAGTTCAAAGCGAAGCCCGTCAACGAACGTCGATCCTTTGTCGAAGCGCATCGACTGTGCTACAACTGCCTCGGCAGTCATCCGGTTGCGAGGTGTCAATCGGCAAGGAATTTCTGGTCTTGCAAGGGGCGGCATCACTCGATGTTGCACGATGCGTACGCGACCCCGAAGACTACCGATGCAACCGCTCTCTCCGCAATTAAACAAAGCGATGACCGCAAAGCGATTCTTCTCGCGACCGCGCGCGTTCTCGTCGCTGACCGCTACGGAGAGCCTCATTCCGTTCGCGTCTTAATCGACCAGGGATCCGAGGTATCCATCGTCACCAAATAGCTGGTGCAACGGCTACGTCTCCAACGAAATCACTCTTCCGTGACTATCTTCGGGATCGGCGGATCGCTGTCCGGTGCTTCGCGCGGCAAGGTAGCGCTCCAAATCACGTCAAGAGTGACAGGAGAGACGTGCTCCGTTGTTGCCTTTGTGCTTCCGCGCCTGTCCTCGTATCGGAGTTCCACGCCGAAACAACGCAAAGGATGGCCACACATCAAGGGACTGCCTTTAGCCGACCCGGAATACATGGCCACCGACTCAGTCGAGCTGCTTCTCGAAGCAGAGATCTGCTCGTCGATCTTCAAAGATGGAATCCGCAAGGGTGGACCGCAAGCTCCCATGGCACAGAACACCATCTTGGGATGGATTCTGTCGGGAGGATGCAGACGCTGCATGCTCACCTTAGCTCACTCCAATGCACCGCAGACCACGACCTCTCAACGATGGTCCGCCGCATTTGGGAACAAGAGGAGGTGCCCCTCGCCCCCACCGCTTCTCACACCCGAGGAAGAAAGGTGCGAGAAGTTCTTCGTGCAGACGCACACCCGCTTCAGTGATGGACGGTACGTCGTTCGACTGCCGTTCGCCACGACGCCAAGGAACCTAGGAGACACCGGCAAGTCAGCCGAGAGGTTGTTGTCCGCAATGGAGCGGAAAAGCAGCCGAGACTCTTCATTCGGCGCCTTATACCGCTCGTTCATGCTGGAGTACGAGCAACTGAAAAACACATGAGCGAAATCAGCAAAGAGTCAACCGCAAATGTCAAGAGCAACAGGATTTGCTACCTACCACATCACGGAGTGTTGCGGGAGTCGAGCACCACCACCAAACTTCGCGTTGTTTTCAATGGGTCGCAGCGCATCCGGTCAGAAGAATCGCTGAATTCGCAGCTCCTCGTGGGGGCCAATCTCCTTCCCGCGCTCGCCGACATCCTCCTCCGCTGGCGGTGGCATCGTTACGCCATCGTGGCGGACATCGAGAAGATGTACCGTCAAATTCTCGTGCACCCCGATGACCGTGACTTCCAGCGCGTGCTATGGCGGAGCGACAACACGCGTGAGGTTCAGGAGTACCGCTTGAATACAGTAACATACGGTCTCGCGTGCGCGCCGTTCCTTGCGATTCGAACGCTGCGCCAGCTCGCCGACGACGAAGAGTCTCGCTTTCCTCTCGGTACCGCCGCTCTTCGACGAGACTGTCACGTCGACGACATCGTATCGGGCGCAAACACGAAGTCAGAGGCAGCAACGCTGCAGCACGAACTCCGCGGACTTTGCATGGCGGGCGGATTTCTGTTGCGAAAATGGGCTTCTAACTGCGAGGAGACCCTCACCGGAGTCCCGCAAGATCACCGGCTCCTCAAGGCTCAGCACACCTGGGAGGATGAGCTCCATCCCACGCTGGGTCTCCGATGGCATGCGCGCAACGACCATTTCGCGTTCGCGATCCAACCCCGCACGATGACCGAATACACGAAGACGCGAGTCCTCGCAGAGACAGCTCGTCTCTTCGATCCGCTGGGCTGGCTGGCTCCAGTAATTATCCGCGCGATGATCCTAATCCAATCCGCCTGGCTCCAAGGACTGGATTGGGATGCTCTGCTTCTACCATCCGATGCCCAACAGTGGCAACTCCTCCTCGAGGAGCTTCCGCAACTCGAACAAATACGGGTTCACCGCTGGCTTCGCACGGGAGAGGAAGCCTCAACCCTCCAAATTCACGGTTTCGCGGATGCTTCTGAAAGAGGCTACGCCGCCGCCGTGTATCTCCGCACCGTGACCGTACGTGGCCAACCAAGTCGCCCAGATCCAGACGCTGCTCCCGGAGGCCCAGTCGAGACACATACCTGGACGAGAAAACCCGGATGACTGCGCATCAAGAGGAATAGCTCCCAGCGAGCTTGTACACCATCAGCTGTGGTATACGGGTCCCAACTGGCTTCTGAAGGACGAACGCTGCTGGCCGGAAAAGAACCTGGAGGCTCCCAAGGGCGAACCGCCCGAGAAGAAAGCGTCCACGCACCACGCCGCCGTCAACGAGGAAACCGAGCCCGAGAATTTGCTCAGATTTTCCTCTTTGCACCGGCTTCTCAGGGTGACAGCGTGGTGCCTTCGATGGCGACGCTCAGCCGCTCACGAACGACTTCCCGGCGACGCTACACCAAAGCCGGTTCTCGAACCGACCGAGCTCAATGAAGCGCTGCATCGATGGCTCCGCGTGGTGCAGTCAGTACACTACGCCGACGAACTCGCCGCCATAAGCGCCAACCGCATCGTCGCCCACCGCAGCCAGAGGGCTTTGATAGAGATCAAAGCTGAGCCCATTCCTGGATCATGACGGCGTGCTGAGAGTCGGTTTGCGACTCAAGCACGCCATCCTGTCAAACGACGAACGACACCCGATGATCGCCCCATCAACTTCATGGCTGACTCGACTTCTAGTAGACTCGTGCCACCAAAAAACTACATGGCGGAGTACAGCTTACGCTGGGCTTATTCCGTCAACGTTTCTGGATTCCGCGAGGACGGGCCGTCGTCAAGCAACTGCTTCACCGATGCGTGACGTGCACCCGATGGCGAGCCACCGCAACTACAGATGGGGAATCTTCCTCGCGGCAGAGTCACTCCTGGACGCCCGTTCCTCCGCACCGGCGTGGACTACGCCGGCCCGTTCCAAATCCGGACGTCCAAAGGGCGAGGACATCGAGCGTACAAAGGCTTCATCGCCGTTTTTGTGTGCCTTTGTACACGAGCCGTGCACTTAGAGTTGGCCTCGGACTATATAACCGAGGCCTTCTTAGCCGCTTTCCGCCGATTCACTTCACGTCGCGGCCTGTGCACGGACTTATACTCTGATTGCGGCACCAACTTTATTGGAGCAGACCGAGAATTGAGAAAACTCTTCCAAGCATCAACGTCCGACGGACGTCGCATCGCGCACATCACGAGTTCACAGGGAGTGCGATGGCACTTCAACCCACCCGCCGCGCCGCACTTCGGGGGGCTCTGGGAGGCGGCCGTCAAATCCACAAAGCATTACTTGAAACGAGTCATCGGAGAAGCATAACATTTGAGGAGTTCAGCACCTTCCTCACACAAGTGGAGGCCTGCCTAAATTCAAGGCCATTCCACGCTTTATCCGACGACCCCGACGACTTCACCGCACTAACACTCGGACACTTCCTCATCGGCGCCCCGCTTCTCGCCGTACCGGAGCCATCGCGGACCGAACAAAGGGACACTCACATATCGCGATGGCAACTGGTAAAAAATGAAGGATCATTTCTGGCAAAAATGGTCCCGAGAATACCTTCACGGACTTACCTCTCGACCGAAGTGGCTGGGACCCGAGGCGGCTCCCAACATCGGCACGCTTTGCTTACTCCGCTCCGAGACAATCCCGCCGAGCCGATGGCCCCTCGCCCGCATCATCAAGCTGCACCCCGGAGACGACGACGTCGTGCGCGTGGTGACCATCCGGACACCCACCACAGAGCTCATCCGACCACTTACCAAGCTCGTGTTGCTTCCCAGCATCTGGGACATCATCGCCGACAAAAAACCGCACTCTTGTACACTAGTTATAAGAAATAAAAATACCGTAGAATTTAATCCGACGGGCCGCGCCGCGTTCACTCTTACATTTCGCAATATTTCTCTCGAGGCGTCAATATTCACTTTATGCTTTTACTTTAATTCTCCTTTTTTTGTCTTTGCTGCAACGCACTCACCGCACTTTAAAAAATCGTTAACTTCACAACCGCACGCACGAATGCATGGCCTTCTGCCAATACATTTTCAATTTCGACTGTTCACTTGCATTATTTTCTCACTGTGAAATATCCATTCATCACTTAAACTCAATAACACCACTCGTGCGTAACCTTACGCGACGCGACTTTACGGACTTTACTGAATGAGCGCTTCTCCCCGCACTCCCGCTCGCCACCCCGCTTCACTCGATCACGCATTCCAGATCGAACGCGCTAATCATAATTTTCAATTTTAAAATCGTTTGCTTCCAACTTTTCCAAAAATTTGTAAAATTTGAAGTATCAGCTCACGGCAATATTCAAACTAAACATTTAGTTTTGAGATAATGTAAAAAAAATTTTTCAATGTATCATGCTTCAAAAAATGCATTTTTTACCTCAGAATCTAAAGATAAAGCATGTTTGGTAGTTATCTAACAATAAGTAAAAATTATCGGCATTGTGCTGACAATAAGTAATAGATTATTATGTAGTAGTAAATCTTTAGATTGTAATATGTGTTTCTGTGTTCGGTATATCTTCTGCCCAACATTTGATTGTATCCATATATGCTATCTGTAACCAATTCGCATGTTGGCCAATCTCGTGGGGAATTTGTAACAGATTTATGGAGAATACATGCATGCTAATTTCTCATAAATGGTAATAAGTTTTCGTTAGAAAACATAATAAAGAATACATAAAGTTTAAGATACGCTATTCCAGAGATAATTCAAATGTTTTCTATTAAATGTCGGTGATACAGTGTAACGATCTTTAGAAACCTCGAAGGCTATAATTTTTCGGTAATGATTTTCTTGTTAAAAACGAAGATTGTACGTTTCAGGATAAAATAAAATTACATAGTAATTATAACATGCTGTAATCACTTTACGATATGTAAAATAGCATGAGTTCGAAATTGCGATATAACTGGGAAAAGAGTAATTTCTCGTATAACTGCATAGTCGAAAATACAGAATAAAATTTTTCATGTAAATCTCATTTTAGAGAAAATTGATTTTAAAAATTCAAAAATTAATATAATATTAACATATATTAATATAATATATTTATATTTTTTTTACTTCCAACTGAAGGCATAAGATGGGCGTATGCGTCTCATTCGAGTTTGGATTTATCTTTTAATAAGTTTGAGCCATATTTCGTCAAATTTATCTCAACACAACAATTATTAATACGTAAATAAAAAATATATGTTACTTTTAATAAGACAATTTAAAATTATTTAAATTGCACACTAAAAAAGTTACACATATAAAATATCGGTTTCTTGTCATTTTGTTTATTCGATAGAATATTATTTATATATATTTTAATAGCTGTTGTCAAGATGAATCATATAACGCAAGATCATTATTTATTTAAGCTTAAAAGATTATAAATACGTTAGTAATTTTTCAGTTTTTAAAGTTATTTTTCTCGAAAACAAAATCTTGTGTGAAAAAAATTCTTCTATATATATTCAACTTATTTTTACACAAGAAATCATCTCTTTTCCGCCTATACTATAATGCAACACATTCAATATTATAATTTTCTTTCTCGTTCTTTTTAATAATAATAATGATAATAACACATATTTATATACGTATATGTATATGTATGTATGTGTATATATATTTTTATTCATTTATTATTTTATTGTAACATTATGCGAAAATAGGTTAGCATAACTTCTTTAATATAATATATGATCAGCTATGTATGTCTGACCTTGATATTTCTTATCTCCTCTTGTCGCTTGATTTTCATACGGCTCCAATATGATATTTCAACAGCAGCACAACGATGAAATAACGAGGAGCGTCGCGTGAAGGCTGCTCGTTATAACACCTTGTGATTACATGGGTGCGTGAGATTAAAGGAAGAACCGTGCAAAGATGAGCAATTGGACTAACTTCGAAACAAGAAAACCCATCCCAGTTACATCCGCATTTCTAAAGATACGGTTCGATGCAGCTCGCATGTGTATTAAAGTTTCCTTTCTAAACTTTGGTCGTATAACTCTAATCAAATATGTATGAATATTGAAAATATGTACTTACAATTAATCACACACATTTACATATTTTTAATCGAATAAATAAAATAATAATCATGTACAAAAGTTTAAATATATGATTATATCAAAACTATGTAACAAGCCGCTTTCGCGAGGCGGGCGACGGATAACTCGGGATCCTGGGTTCGGGAAAGCGGTATCGAGACACGAATGCGATTGGTTGTTTGGTAAAAAGGTAATTTATTGCGTGTAAATGTGTGTTGGTACAGCGTGAGTGTATGTATAGGTGTGCGAGGTGTGTGAGTGTATATGCGGGCGAGACGAGGGGCGAGTGTGAGAACGGACAATGTATGTATGCGCGTACGGATAAAGTATAGCTATGAATATGTACAATGTGTGTGTGCGGTTACGCAATGTCGGTGTGCGGGTACGTATAAAGTATAGATGCGAGTATGTACAATGTGTGTGTGCGGTTACGCAATGTCGGTGTGCGGGTACGTATAAAGTATAGATGCGAGTATGTACAATGTGTGTGTGCGGTTACGCAATGTCGGTGTGCGAGTACGTATAGAGTATAGATGCGAGTATGTACAATGTGTGTGTGCGCGTACGGATACAGTATAGCTATGAGTATATAATGCCGGGGGTGCATGCAATGCACCGCGATTGCGTGCAGCGCGATTCGCGTTTTCGGGTGTTCGGTCGCGTATCGATTATTAATCGCGCACGTAAATCCGGCAGGAGCCGTTAGCTGTCGGGTGGTCCTTTTCGGCCGCGTCGGTGGGCGGTCCTTCGACGCGGATATTGATTTCGACTGTCGATCGGTGTCGCGGTAGGGCGCAGGTCGGCCCTCGGCGCGGGATTTAGCGCTCCCGTACTAATGGCGCGTCCCGATGTCGTAATGGCGATCGAGCCGTATTAGATACGCGTGTCTAGTGCGGTCGGTAGTCAGTCGGGATGGTTTCTCCCCGGGTAATTCAGGAGTGCAACGGCCGACGAGAACACCCGTCGATGGCAGGGAACTCCCCACCACTAGAAGGTCGCCGTTGTACGCAGGTGATCGGATTTATGCGAGGTGTCGAGTACTCTCGACGGAGACGAGTACGCCCGTTCCCGGTTGCCTCGTTTTAATCGGAATCGGAAGGATCGCTCTCGGAGATGCCGCAAACTCTCGGCGGAGGCTGAGTACACCCAACCCCGTTTTCTCTCTCTCTGAGCGGTTAATGATCTAGGCGGTTTCCAGGCGTCTTACAGACTCTGGCGGTGCGGAAGATCTGGTCCCGATAATTAGAAACGCGCTCTATTTATACTAATTCTCCGGCGCGCGCGTCTGCGTAATTCGCGTATTGTTCTACCGGTAATATCTCGAAGCAGCGCGCGCGGTTCGGGTATTTTCGGTACAGGTCGGGTCGGTTACCCGAGCGCGTCGTCGATTCGAGATGTTTACGCGCGCCTAACGGCGGTTTAATAAGCGCATGTTTCTATTATCGTTTAAAAATGGGCGCTCGGCGCCTCCGCACTTGACCGACCGGTGTTTGTCGGGCGGCGGACTTCCGGCGGATCGGCGGCTGGGTACGGTGCAGTAACGATGGGGGAATGCATCGTTACAACTATAACTCTTAAAGTTAAAAAAAAACAGAAGGAAAGAGAGAGAGAAGAGAACGCGATTCTATTTTATAGAAACTAATCCTCGCTAAAGGAAAATTTAGTTGAAAAGAGATTTTAATAAAAGACAGATAATGTATAATTTATTAAGAGAAGTTAATTAATTAGAGCAACGAGACGCGCGAATTTATATGGCTAAAGTAATAGCGAAGTCTCGGCTGGATTTTCATATATGCCGACCTGTTTGAAAAGAAACTAACACAACTAACCTGCGTCAGTTGGTTAATGAGTGCCAGAAGTTAGATCGATTACGTGTCCATAGAAAAGCAGCTCAAAACTTATATAACGCGGATGAATTTATTATAAACGTCGGAACATACCCGGAAATTTATTGTGTTTATTTCCGATAGATAAAAACAGTTTATTTGTGGCTAATAAAAAACCACGCTCGGATTATTAGTTTAAATTCATTTTAGAATCTTGTTCTGCGAGCACGTGGAAAAATATGAGCATTTTTAAATTTCATTTAAATGGAGACTCGACTAATATGCCGGTGCACGCTTCTTGTCAGCGTAAATAATAATATTTTCTTCTACAATGCGGATCTTTCTCATGTATTATATGCGTTTACTATCGTTTCTCTGTGCGGATGAATAACGCATGCTTATGTGTTCGTTCATTTGCGCTTGTATCTCGGATCGTAAAACGTGCGTGAGATGCGCCACGATATTTCTAGAGTGCAGTGAACATGTCTCAATTCTGTATTACCACGAAAGTTTCATTCTCGTATGAAAGATAATGAATGGAATGCTAGGAAAATTTAATATTCGTGATACGCTTTATATTTAATAAATGAAAACAATTTACGCGCTTATAACTTGTACATCTTGGTATCATATCTGGTGCTTATAAATACATTTTGATATTGCCATTGCTGGCAATTTTTGCATGATAATGCAGTCCTTGTATGATATTTTTTCTCTATAAGATAACATATACCATAAAAAAAGAATAGGAGAATACAAGCTACATCTATTATTGTTTCATTTATAACTTATAATTACACGTTTAATTCTAATAATATTTTATTTAGTTTAATTAATCTTTTATTCAGTTTAATACAAACGAGAAGATGTGTGTGGATGTAAGTTACTGTGTACGTATATTTTATACGATAGGGATGTGTGTGATATTCAGCGTGCAAGTCTTTTCGCGTTGCACTCGTCGTTAAGAGGATGCCGGAGCGACGGGCGAACTCCGACGGGTGAACGCTCTCATCTAAGTGTAACTAAAAGTGTCGGTATATTACCAACACTTTATAGTTACATTACCGACATCATTATGTAGAGTAATTGTCAAGGATATGTGCGAGTGGCACCCGTTTAACCACGTTAATATTGACCACGGTCCCAATTGACCACATTGAGATTGACCACGTTGCGATTGACCACGATGATATTGACCACGTTGATATTGACCACGGTCCCGATTGACGACTGTCCTGATTGACCACAATCCCGACTGACCACATTGATATTTACCACGGTTCCGATTGACCACGGTCCCGATTGACCACGGTTCAAATTGACCACGGACCCGATTGACCAAGTTGATATTAACCACGGTCCCGATTGACCACGTTGATATTGACCACGTTAATTTTGACCACGTTAATATTGACCACGGTCCCGATTGACAACGTTAATATTGACCATGGTTCCGATTGACCACGTTGATATTGACCACGGTCCCGATTGACGACGTTGATATTGACCACGGTCCCGATTGACCACGGTCCCGATTGACCACGGTCCCGATTGACCACGTTGATATTGACCACGTTCCCGATTGAAAAACCATGTAATACACACACACACATACACACACATGCGGAGGGGTGCAAGGGGGGCCATCGGCCCCCCCCTCCCGCACCCCCTCCGCCAGTCAGGCACAATGGACCTCGCTTTACAACTTGCAAAGTACATGCCCTAGTAACGACATGAATTGAACCGTGGTCAATCGGGACCGTGGTCAATATTAACGTGGTCAATATCAACGTGGTCAATCGGGACCGTGGTCAATATCAACGTAGTGAACGGGACGCTCCCATATGTGCATACTTTGGAAAGAGCAATAAAATAGAAGCTTTTTGCATTATGTTAAATATGTAGAGACAGAAAATATGTCGGATTTCTACTCTATTTCTGTTCTATCGTCTCGTAGAAGCAACGACGTTTCACAGATATCTGTTTGTGTCGCATACATATATTTTGAATACAAATCTATAATATTGCTCATATTATCTCTTTTGATTTTATCATGATGTATATATATATATATATATATATATATATATATATATATATATATATATATATATACACAGGGTGGTCCATTTTAAAAGAGCCAGTCAAATATCTCGAAAAATATGGAAGATACGGAAAAACGTTTCAGACAAAAGTTGTTTGGTTCGAAGGGGGACATAAGATGGTGCCATTGATGTGACCTTGGATGACATCGTTAAGGTCAAGTCAAGGACATCTTTAATTTCGTAAATGGAATCCCCTATTTTTATTACACGTTTTTATAGCTTATGTCGAGAGCTTTCCAAAACACTATAATAAAGTACTATTTCATTAAGTACTTTTTGAGTTATTTTATATTTTAATCTGACATATTTTGATATAAAAAAATAAATATCTCGTAAAATATTTAGTTCTCGATAATGTTACCGTAATACTTTTATGTACAGAATAATGAGACAAATCAATTAGTGTAAAGAAAAAAAACAAATAATTGTTTAAAAAAATACATTATAAATAATTACATACTTTTTCTTAAAAACAATTATTTTTTTTTACTAATTGATTTGTCTCATTATTCTGTACATGAAAGTATTACGGTAAGATTATCGAGAACTAAGTATTTTACGAGATATTTTATTTTTTATATCAAAATATGTCAGATTAAAATATAAAATAACTCAAAAAGTACTTAATGAAAAAATACTTTATTTTAGTGTTTTGGAAAGCTCTCGAGATAAGCTACAAGAATATGTAATGAGAAATAGGGAGTTCCATTTAAAAAAATGAAGATGACCTTTAAATCTCCTAAGCGCCTCCACCTAAAAAAAAATGTTCACTTCCACAAGATTTCCCTTTCGATACCATACAACTTTTATTTCAAATATTTTCTCCTATCTCCAAAACTGTTGGAGTTATTCGGGTGGCCTGTCTTAGATGCCTCATCCTGTATATATATGTTATTCTCGCGATAGAGTAGAAAAAAAAGATTAATACTTCAATAAACTAAATTTTATTTGGTAAAATGATTCTAGAGAAAAGACAATGTTTCGGATTAACAACCTTTTTGTGTATGTTTTTGTAATCTTCATTAAACATTATGTACAATAAAATATACATTTTTTTATACAGGGTGACCCGCAATGACCGCCCACTAAGTACATAGTGTTATTCCTTACCAAAAACTAAGTCGAAAAGTCCTGAACCATTTTTTTAATAATGCTTAATAAAGAAGTTGTTGTTGAGTAAAGTCTGGCCAATCAGGGCCGATCTTTAGCCGGACGCACGTCGATGAGCTGCGCGCCTGGTAGTGTGCGTGAGCGCTCGACGGCGCACACTATCAGGCGCGCGGCTCACTGACGTGCGTCCGGCTAAAGATCGGCCCTGATTGGTCAGACTTTACTCAACAATAACTTCTTTATTATAGGGATCCAAAGTTCGTCTGTTTTACCGACCAAAGCGATTATTATTTTGCACACCGAAATCTCTTTTTTAGTTGAATAGAATAATAAATACTTTTCCACGATTTAAGTACATATCGAAACAAAGATGAGACTTCACGAGTTTATGTTAAAAACGGAAAGAAACTAAAAAAGTACAGTTTTTTTATCGGCTTCTGACGTCAGGTCGAAACAATACTTATGTAATATAAAAGTTTTGCAATGTGTACGTGCAAAATAAGACACCTCTCCGCTCGGAAATGCCTGAAGGAATACAGGTGAATGTTTAGAAACGTGTTTAGAAGCTTAGTAAAAAAGATTACTGTCTGCAAAAATTTCGTGCATATGTGTGTGTGCGAAATCGAGGCTCAAGAGTAAAACAGAGCAGTAGATTAGTTGCGTGATGTCGCGATAGACGGAGCTGCAATCTTACATGACAAGGACAGACATAATCGTACTACCTTTGTCTCTTTCATGCGTGTGAGAGTAATATACATGTACGCACTAACATTATTGCAGTATCTTTTCTCTCTCGATCATACGCTCTGTCTCTTTCTAATCGCTCGCTCGCTATGTACTACGTATCGCTTAGCTTCATGCTCCTCGCATATTCACTTACGCGTTCACTCGCGCTTCTCTCTCTCTCTCTCTCTCTCTCTCTCTCTCTCTCTCTCTCTCTCTCTCTCTCTCTGCTCATTCATTATTGTATTCTTTTATTCTCATTATTATATTCTTTTATTTGCTCAACTTTTATTCTTTCTATTCTCGTCTCCTTACATAAAAATAAATAAATTTATTTATTTATTTTTATTTTATACAGCATAAATGAGATATACAATACAAGTTATTTTTTTTTTTATTTCACTATAGTTAATACAATACATAATTACGTTTCACTATAGTTAAATACAACACATGCACATACAAAAATACACACGCACACGCACACATACATAATACTTTTTTTATTTATAAAATATACAATATCTTATTTATGCTTTATAAAATAAAGATGAATAAATTAATTTATTATCATATAGGAAAACAAGAATAGAAAGAATAAAAGTCGAACAAATAAAAGATTATAATAATGGGAATGAAAGAATACAATAAAGAACAAGCAGAGGAAGAGAGAGAGAGAGAGAAAGAACGAATGAGGAGCAAGCGAGATAGCTAACATGAAAGACTTCCGAAGTCTCGCTCGCGAGGCTCGCTTTATCTATAATCTCTCGCGTTATATACCGTTACTGTAAAATTTTTGTTTTTCGTGCTTATTGATCCGAAAATAATTACAATGAATTAATGATATTTTACCAATTAAAATGATACGAAATCGGATAATTTTTAATCAATTATGTAATTAAAATTATGATTACTTATTTTATTAAAAATAATCCGATTTATGTCATATTTAGTGTCATTTTAATCGCAAAAATGTAATTAATCCATTACAATTATTTTCAGATATATAAAATGCGAAATACAGAGATTTTATTTTCTATAATAAGATGACATATACACGTCAAAGATTACAGATAAAGGGAGCCTGGCGAGCGAGACTTCGGAACACTTTGATGTTTGTCATCTCGCTTGCTCCTTCATTCTTTCTTGCTCTCGCTTTTGTCGATTCTATAGCATCGGGGATCTTTCCTTATGTACAAAATATAAACATTTTACAAAATAAAAACTGAAACTTACATTTTGGATTTTATTAGTATGAATATAATTATAATGGATAAATAAGATTCTTGCGATAAAAATGATACGAAACACGACATAAATCGTATAATTTTTAATGAAATAAGTAATCATAATTACATATAATATATAATTGATTTAAAATAATCCAATTTATGTCATGTCATCATTTTAATCATTTTAACAAGAGATTATCGCGCGCTCAACCGTTATAACGCGTTATAACACGTTGAAAAAACTGTGTTTTTGTGTTTTTAATTTTTAATATATAGTGTGTCCACATAATGGGACAAAAATATGACAAACGCTTGCCTCTCTCTGTCCGAAGACTTTCCTAAAGAATAAGGGTCAAAAGGTTAGTATTATTTATATATAAGGTATATTTACACAGGGTGTCCGAAAATTCGCGCAACACCCTTTAAGGGAAGGTAGAGTAGAGGGTGTTATTCTAAACAGAAAAGTCCTGTAACATTTTTTTGAACGCTTCATAAAGAAGTTATTATTGAGTAAAGTCTGGTCAATCAACGCCGACTTTTAGCCGGGCGCACGTCGGTGAGTCGCGCGCCTAGAAGTGTGCGGCGGCGCACACTTCGCAGCGCGGGGCTCACTGACGTGCGCCCGGTAGTGTGCGTGAGCGCTCAGCTGTCACAGCGCTGATCCCTACAATACATTATTGTATGGAGGTGGTGAGACAAGCTATGTATGTATGTATATATATGTGTGCATGTGTGTGTGTGTCTGTGCGCGCGCGCGTGTGTGTGTACATACACAGTGTATATATATAAGTAATGCCAAATATATAACATAAATCTCTGAAAAATAAGAACGCATTTTTTTGCTTATTTTGATATTTTATTGAAAATTTATTATATTTGTATTTTATAATAGTAGTTAGTGCTACAATAGTTAGTTAGCCAGAGGCGGTCAGTTCGTGAGCTGGTTGTTTTAAGAATATTTGACACCAAATGCGTTTTGCATGTTCGCTTTGGTTAAAAAATATATGCCAGAGGCGATCAATTCGTGAGCTGGTTGTTATTTCACACTAGATGCGATTTGCATGTGCGCTCTAAATATTGCCGAAATATTTGATCCCAGAAGCGATCTATTCGTGAATTGGTTGTAAATATTTCACACCAGATGCGGTTTGCATGTGCGCTCTAGATATTGCCGAAATATTTGATCCCAGAAGCGATCTATTCGTGAGATTGGTTGTAAATATTTCATACCAGATGCGGTTTGCATGTGCGCTCTAAATATTGCCGAAATATTTGATCCCAGAAGCGATCTATTCGTGAACTGGTTGTAAATATTTCATACCAGATGCGGTTTGCATGTGCGCTCTAGATATTGCCGAAATATTTGATCCCAGAAGCGATCTATTCGTGAACTGGTTGTAAATATTTCATACCAGATGCGGTTTGCATGTGTGCTCTAAATATTGCCGAAATATTTGATCCCAGAAGCGATCTATTCGTGAACTGGTTGTAAATATTTCATATCAGATGCGATTTGCATGTGCGTTCTAGATATTGCCGAAATATTTGATCCCAGAAGCGATCTATTCGTGAGCTGGTTGTAAATATTTCATACCAGATGCGATTTGCATGTGCGCTCTAGATATTGCCGAAATATTTAATCCCAGAAGCGATCTATTCGTGAGCTGGTTGTAAATAAAAGCTTACAAATCATTGGAGGGAATTGTAGTGATCACTGGCGATGTATTTTCTTTGATGGCACTAAACTTCGCGTATATGATAGCCTACCTGGCTGTACATACGGTAGATGGTAGCTAAAGAGAAAAATTATATACATCTACGTTATCCTACAATAAATCAAGCTAACATTATTTTTGAAAAGGTTCAAATACAACCTGATGGCATATGTTGTGGGATTTACGCTGCGGCTTTCGCCACGACTATAGTCTTAGGAGGCAACCCTTGTGAACAGAAATATTCCAAGGATATAAAATGCATGAGAGAACACTTTTTTAAAATTATAGAAGGCAATAAACTGCTGCATTTCCCACAATGATCAAGCGACGCGGTAGCGTCGCTACGCCAAGTATATTTTTTTACCTTTATGAGGTTTTTTTTAGTGGGATAACATTATCCAAAAAGTGTATCGTAATATTTGTATGAATATTGAAAAAAAAGATGCCTCAATCTCGATTGCAAATTATAATCGGAGAGACGAAAAACATATTGGTTGCGTTCTCACGAAAATGGGCGATGGAGGGGCCCATTTTATATTTTCAATATTCAGAATATTGTAAAAATATATTATTCTGTTGCGATCGAGACAAACAATGTATTATAAATCTTTATTACAAATATATAAACATTTATGTATACGAACAAAAAAAAAGACAATATAATATATATTTGTATAAATAATACATTGTTGTTATATATCCATTGATTATATCGATTGAAAAAAATTAGCTGCATTGCATAGATCGCAACTTATAGAAAGTTACATGATAATATTCAGAATATATGTATATATATCATACACATACATCTGTATACATCTATATACATATTATACATATACATATATATATACACAATTATATATATAACACCTAACCAAATGTTATTCCTCTTGGAAGATATATGGGAAGACACATAGCCCGTATGAACAATGTGAAATTATGTTCAAATATATGATAAAGGAAGACACGTCTATATTATACTGTTATCTATACGCTTAAATACGCTTAGATATGCGTGCGAGGCAATAGAGCAGTAGAAATACACGATGTTGTCCGATTTCAACATATTGAATACAATTCTCTTTCAAATATGCATAAAACATGCAGAAATATTAATATCGGTAACAGCGGAACTAAAATTATTGATATTATCGATAATTTCGGTCGGTATTATCGATAATTTTAGTTACGCTTGGATAAGGGCGCTAACCCGTCGGAGTTCGGCCGTCACTTTTGGATCCCCTTAAGCATTATAAAAAAAATGGTTCAGGACTTTTCGACTCAGTTTTTGGTAAAGAATAACACTATGTACTTAGTGGGCGGTCATTGCGGGTCAACCTACATATACAGGGTGAGTCATTTTAATCAATACACGCAAATATCTCGTAAAGTAAGCAAAATGGAAAAAAATGTTTTATACAAAATTTGTACGATTCAGAGGGGGACACATGATGAAAATATGGACTTGACCTTGAGTGACCTTTTCAAGGCCAAGTCAATGTAATCGATGTTTTCTTAAATGGAACCCCCATTTTTTATTGCATATTCTTGTAGCTTATCTTGAGAGCTTTTCAAAACACTATAATAAAGTATTTTTCATTAAGTACTTTTTGAGTTATTTTATATTTTAATCTGACATATTTTGATATAAAAATTAAAATATCTCGTAAAATATATAGTTTTCGATAATCTTACCGTAATACTTTTATGTACAGAATAATGAGACAAATCAATTAGTATAAAAAAATAATTGTTTTTAAGAAAAAGTATGTAATTATTTACAATGTATGTTTTTAAACAATTATTTGTTTTTTTATTGGTAAAATTTTAAAAGATAAAGGGCGACCTCACCGATTTCAATGACCTTGATATATGTTGTCAAGGACATAATTCTGAGTAACTTTTTCTTCTAATTTAATCGTCGCTCGTTTACTACAAAGTTATGAACAATTAAAGATAGTGACTGACTGATGCTTGGGATATAAAACTGCACACATTTTCGCATGAGTTATCAACTTTTACATCAAAAAACGAAAAGAAAATGATAGAGAATTACAATGAAGAGAAATGAGGTGAATTACTAAGTAGGTTTATATATTTCAATCAGTATTATTCAAATATTTGATACATAGTTGCCATAATATTGAAAAAAGCTTCTATTCGTTCACAATAATTGTAACGTCGACGAACTCAAAATTCTGCTAAATACCCTACATAATGTTCTTTTCAAGTTCCATACCGTGAAATATTTGCACGTGTTTCATGCCAGCAACGTTCAATATTTTGTGTATGTGCACCACTCTCGGAATCAACAAAATTCATTTTATGATTCACAGTTAAATGTATTGTGACGTTGCCGTCTCGCGCGCGTCCGCCGAATCCTTCTCCGATCGAAAAGCGCGGGCTAAAGGGCCGCGCCAGTCGAATAATTGCGAGAACCGTACCGTTACTTCCAGAGAGGCGTCATTAATCGAGATTTCGTTCTTAATATTAATTCCGTTTGTTATTTCTTTCTGTATGATGATTTGAGTTGGGAGCCTCACCGGAAGAAAGAGCGGGAAGTCAGTAAAACATCACGGAAAATATCATCGTCAATCAAGGATGACCCCCGAGGGGCAAGGAGCCAGCAATCCGAGAATTCAAAGCATCTAACGTCTAGCTACGTCACAGCGGGATCAGGACCCGCACACGTGATGCGCAACGCACGGGACAGAGAGAGGATCCTCGCGCAAGGACACAGGCCCGTGCGGATCCGCGGAGGTGCTGCGATCCTGCATCCGATGGCGTGACACGGCCCCGGAAAAGACGAAAAGATGGGTGGCCGCGATACTTCCGGCCAAGCCGTTCGCCCTAGACCCCGCGACGGCCCCGCGGAAAGGGCCCCAGCTAATTATTGTTTGTAATACCGGGGGCGCGCGCACCCCGGATACGACCGTGAGCGCGTGATTGGTCGCGATAATACGCACCCCGTGTGCGCAGCCCCGGCTGGCCCACAGGTATTGATTCTGGATCGCGACGATCCAGGATCAGACTGGCGCGGGCTTGCGAGCAAATTAGCGGCGTGTGAAAGAGAGCGAGAGCGAGAGAATATCCGAGCAAAGACGAGAGCGATAGCGAGACGTGAGCGAGCGGAGAGGATCCCGAGCGATCGGCAGCTGAGAGGGACGGCCCCGAGGGAGAGGACGTCGACGTCGCTGACCCCGTGCAACCACCACGAGAGGAACGGTACCGGTGAGGTTATCCTCCGCCATATTCGCCACTCGCAATCGCGCCAAGAATCGTTTCGTTCTGTCGTCGTCGCCGTGAATTCGTACTTTGGTGTACGAGCTAAGCCCGATGCTTTGGTGTAGATTTTCGCGTCACGGCCACGTCGCCAAGCGATTCGAGCCCCGGAGCCTCGAAAGTATCGGTTTCCGCGGATCGAGACATTACCTCGCGTTTTTAATGAACCGTGTGTCGTCTCTCTGGAGATTCGGATTCCGTAGATTATATTTGCGTTGGTTCTCGCACGTCTAGCATTTAAGTCTCATTCGTGCTGTATGTCGGTCGTTTGAGTGTGCGTGTGATTCGCGTCAATTTGTTATATTACTTTTGTCCTTCGTTTGTGAATCTTCGCGTATAAAATTTGCGTGCACGTCCGGTGCAACTTTCCTTCACGATTATTGTACGGGTTACGTGAGAGTGTGAATCGCGTAAATTCGACGTCGGTTGTAAAGCACCGCGTCTCGAAATTGTGAGCGCGTTTTGTGAGAGTTTCCTCGCGATTCTTGCATGAATTGCGTGTGTGTGCCGAGCATTCGATTCTGCGTAACATGTCCGTCCAAAATCAAAGCATGTCCGCGTTGTATTAATTGCCTGTTAATCTTAAGTTGCGTATTATTAATTTAGCGGTAATAGCGGGCGATAAGGTCGCCGTTGGCGGGGTAATATCGAGAATTGATTCGGGCTTGCACCCGAATTATAGAAGAACGCAATAAGCAACTTCTTCGCAGTGCGAGGCGTAATTCAAGCCGAGCGAACATTCCGGCCGATATAACGGGTCGGTCTCGGCGTACGCACTCCGGGGTTTCGCGCCCCGCGTCTAACACCCAGTCTCGCAGCCGCGTTTCTTTTACTGCACCCGTATATCCGCGCGGTTCATCATTACTATTCTCGAGGAGCTGCGGCTCCCGCTATTATAATAAATCTGTTAATTTCTTTGTTTAATTGGCAAGTTTCTTTTCAATTGTGTTTGTCGTTTCCGTAATTGTCGCCTCTTGCATAAATTATCGCGTTAGGACAACACTCGCCCTGCCCCTCTACCGTTAGGCGAGCTAGTCAGCCCGTGGCGAATTCCGACAATATTTTTTCGCGTTTATTTCGCGCTTATTTCGGGTGTTTCGCGAATTGATACGTGAAAGATCGTATCTGGCGCCCAAGTTCGATTCTCGCGATTATCTCTCGGATATTGTCACGGTACGCGCGGAACTCCTAACATCCCGTTCCCACCTGGCGCGTGGATCTTTTTCTCCGTTTTCCCGTTTTTGTCAACGATCATTCCGCATCTCCCGTTCGGCGAATTAGCTCCTGTTCGTCGGCGCAATTTACACCCGCGCGACGGAGAGAACGAGTCGGCGGCCGCGTTTATCGCTCTGCCGCGAGACAGTAGGAAAAGTCGTCGCAGTATATAGCCTTCGTTGCTTAGACACTGATAAGATTTCCAACAATCTGATATAATTGTCGTTTCCGGTTTTAACCATTTCTTAATAACACTAAGTAATGTGCTAGCAAATCGATTAGGTACTGGCTCGATAAATAATCGTTTAGTTGATCTCTCAATTCCACCAAATATCCATTGCCATTCTACGATTGGTCTTTTGTTGTACTTTCTTTTTCCTACTTTAGCCTCATCAATTTCAACTATTTCTCCTTTTCCGCCTATCATTTCTGAATTTGATTCCATCCACTGAATACATAACTATCGAAAAATGCACAAATAGTAACAAAAATACATAAAAATATAAAAAATTATAAAAAAGAAATATTGATCAATTACCTCACGACAGAGATTCGACCAGTCTTCAATACTGGGTTCAGAAATTTCAAGTTAATTTATGAGAAAAGTATGACGTGGCGGTCTAATATGAAGAAAATATGCGATAAATCGACATACTGTTTGTAAATCCAAACGACTTTCTGCGAACCACGTATTATGAAAAATACTAAACTTCATATTACACTTCTTCTTGAATCGTTTTTTATGACAGTTACGAGTATACTCCACATTGTAACACTGAAACAATAAAGAGTTGCGATCAAAATCCATCGAATTATTACATCGAGGACAACACGCAGAACTTGGCAGAACTTTGTGATCTGTTAGATAATCAATAAGTTTACTTTTATCCTCACATATTCCCAAAAATTCATAATGCTTCATTTTAAATCGTATCAGTCTTGCAACAACGATTGACAAAAGATGACTGATAGACAGTCTATCATAGACTATGAGCACAAACACGCAAAATAAACCAAATACTACAGAATGTAAATAACCAAGGTCAGAAGCTAGTAACTTGCTCGTAATTTTCTTTATTTACATTCTGTGCATGCGTAGACAGAAAGCGCGCGCACGCACACACACACACACACACACACACACACACACACACACACACACACACACACACCTGCTCCCACCCCGCCGGTAGGCAGGGTGGACCTCGCTTTACAACTTACAAAGTACATGCTACATTGTAAAGCAAGGTCCACCCTGCCTACCGGCGGAGTGGGTGCGAGAGGGAGGCCGAAGGCCCCCCTTGCACTCCCCCGTGTGTGTGTGTGTGTGTGTGTGTGTGTGTGTGTGCGCGCGCGCGCGCGTGTTTCTTGTCCATGCATGTACTTTGGTATATTTCAAACTTTTTTTGTTAATAACTTTTTAATAAGCAACGAGCGACGATTAAATTAGAAGAAAAAGTTACTCAGAATTATGTCCTTGACAACATATATCAAGGTCATTGAAATCGGTGAGGTTGCCCTTAATCTTGAGTTTTACCTCCCAAAGCACCCTTGACAACGCTCGTGAGCAGGTAGAGTACAGTAAACTGAACAGAAAAATCCTGTAACATTTTTTTCTATAACGCTTAATAAAGGAGTTATTATTGAGTAAAGTCTGACCAATCAGCGCCGATCTTTAGCCGCGCGCCTGATAATGTGCGTGAGCGCTCCGTCGCTACGGCGGCGCACACTGCCAGGCGGGCGGCTCACCGACGTGCGTCCGGCTAAAAGTCGGCGCTGATTGGCCAGATTTTATTCGATAATAACTCCTTTATTAAGCATTATAAAAAAAATGGTACAGGACTTTTCTATCCCTTGTCATCCCCTCCACTACGGTTGCGTGTTGCTAGCGTGGCCATTCTGGCATCACTGTTCCCCTGTAACATTGCCATCAAGAAACCAATGGGGTCCAACAATATGACTATCTAAAATACCACACCAAACTATCACCTTCCACCGATGCTGATTGTCTACATGACGAACCCAGTGCGGATTGATATCAAAATAATAATGGCTATTATGCCGATTCAGTATGCCATTGCTCTCAAATGCAGCCTCGTCACTAAACATAACACGAGAAAAAAATGTGGGATCGAGCTGAATTGGAGCTACAGCCCACCTGCAGAATGTGACACGAAGAACTTTATCATTATCAGAAAGCTCCTGATTAAGTGAAATGTGATAAGGATGAATGTGATTGCCACATAGAATTCTATTTACAGTCGCTAGAGATACATTTAAATCACGACTAATTTGACGTTGACTAATGTGCGGATTCATTATTACCATTCCTGATATAGTTACGATAATAGCATCGTCGTTATTTAATGATTTTTTAGAATGGTTGCGTTTCATCTGTTTCGTACGCGCTCTAGCTATTAAACGCAAAATTGCTTTATGATCGGGATGTCGTCTATCCGGATACTTATCTCGATATTGACGAGCTGCTTCTCTAGCATTATTATCAGCGGCATAATAAATACCAATCATATCAACAATTTCTGAGGGCGCGTAATCTGCCATGTTGATAATGACACAATTAACGAAAGGGAATACAATAAATTTACTCTAATAACCAAACGTATCGAACAAACCGTCGTAATAAGAGCCAACTTGAGCCGATTTTAACTAAAAACGATCAGCTGAATGGGAGCTGAATGAAAGTGTTTTGTGGTAGTAGTCTATTGAAAAAGGACGTTGTGATTGCTTCATTATTCCGTAAAAGTCAAGCTTCGGCGATCCTCCAAATACTTCACACGCGTTCTAGGCATTCCCCCGAAATGAAAAGGCAGTGCGCTTTAGTGCTCGTAAAAATCGCAGCTTTTAGCCCAAATATCTCGGAAACTACTGATTTTGTAAAAAAATTGTTAAGGTACCAAAAACATTTATTTGGACTTGATTGGCAGGAATGGATGTTGTGAGCTGTATGGTTGTTAGGTGATAATATAAGATACAATTTGAAAAAGCTCGTTTAAGACAGATATTATAAAGCGGTGTACGTGTGACGGAGTGTGTGCGAATCGCGAGGTAGTATTGGTGGGAGTAGAAGTGGAGGCGCTAAGCGTAGTGAGAACGGTAAAGAGGAGTAAATGGGAAGAGGTTAGCTTTAGGTGCGAGAAAGAGGATCAGTAGGTAGAGAGAGATGAAAGAGAGCGAACCGGGTTCAGATGGTAGAAGAGACACTCAGGTGGGGGAAGACGAGCAGCAGAACGGAGACTCTCAGGCGGTAGGAACTAAAATTAGGAATCCGGTGGCGAGTTTGAATCTGAGAGGAGCGGCGGGTGATTCAAATGAAACATATGAGAAGGATAGGGTATCGATAGGTAGCGAGAATAAAGAAGGGAGAGCTATTGCAGGGCAAAGCTTAGATTCTCCGGCTGCTAGATTTCTATTCACGCCAGGAGTAGGTGCGGCGGGCAAAATAGGGAGAAAAACAAATAGGGAAAAGTTAGAGAGAGAGAATGATAACTCTACAATATGTATGGAGAAATGGCTAGATCAGAGGAAAGAGGAGGCAGAAAGATTGCAGGGGAGTAGGAAAATGAGAAAGACAATAACAGTGATGACTGGTAACGATCCAATTGAGAGTGATTCTGATATAGGGTTGATAACCGGCAGGAAAGAAGAGTGGATAGATAGACTCCGGTAGGCAAGAGAGTGTTATCCTGGAAATGCGGAAGATGCTAAAGAAAGTAGAAAGCGAAGTGGCCAAATTGAAAAACGAAAAAGCAAATGAGATAGAAGAATTGGAGAAGAAAATGAAGAAAGCAAGAGAAGAGATGAGAGATGAGATGAAAAGAAAAGAGAAGATGTGGGAGGGGGAGAGGAAGGCACTATGGGAGAAGATTATCAGGCTGGAGAGAGCAGAAACGGAGGTGGAAGATCTCGAGAGGATGGAGAACGAGAAAGAAGGAGCGAGCTTACAAGGTGAGGATACAGTGGCGAGGGGAGGGAGCGTCCCGTTTGACCACGTTGATATTGACCACGGTCCCGATTGACCACGTTGAGATTGACCACGTTGCGATTGACCACGTTGCGATTGAACACGTTGATATTGACCACAGTCCCGATTGACCACAGTCCCGATTGACCACGTTGATATTGACCACAGTCCCAATTGACCACGTTGATATTGACCACGTTAATATTGACCACGATAATATTAACCACGGTCCCGATTGACCACGTTAATATTGACCACGGTCCCCCCGATTGACCACGTTAATATTGACCACGTTAATATTGACCACGGTCCCGATTGGCCACGTTAATATAGACCACGGTCCCGATTGACCACGTTAATATTGACCACGTTAATATTGACCACGTTGCGATTGACCACGTTGATATTGACCACGTTGATATTGACCACGGTCCCGATTGACCACTGTCCTGATTGACCACAGTCCCGATTGACCACGTTGATATTGACCACGTTAATATTGACCACGTTAATATTGACCACGGTCCCGATTGACCACGTTAATATTGACCACGGTCCCGATTGACCACGTTAATATTGACCACGGTCCCGATTGACCACGTTAATATTGACCACGGTCCCGATTGACCACGTTGATATTGACCACGTTAATATTGACCACGTTAATATTGACCACGGATCACATGTCGTTACTAGGGCATGTACTTTGCAAGTTGTAAAGCGAGGTCCATTGTGCCTGACTGGCGGAGGGGGTGCGGGAGGGGGGCCGAAGTTCCCCAACCTCAACGTGGTCAATCGGGACTGGGGTCAATATTAACGTGGTCAAACGAGTACCACTCGCGAGGGGAGGAAGGAAAGATGAGAATGAGAAGATGGAAGAGGCATTAAAAGTAAAAGTACAGGAATTGTTAGAATGGAGACAGGAAAATGAGAAACAAGAAAGAAGGAAATGTTTGATGATCCGCGGTTTGAATTGGGACGGTAGGAAACCAATGCAAAAAGCAAAGGATTTTCTGCAAGATAGGTTAAATTTAGGGCATAAAATGGTTGGTGCTTGGTGCGAAGGGGGAGCAAGAAATCGAAAGCTAGGAGTTCAAATGGTAGATGTTAGTGCAAAGATAGAGATAGTAAGAAGAAATAAAGAATTTGGAGAAGATTCGATCTTTATAAATGAGATTTTATCAAAAGAGGAGGAGGAAAGGCAATGGCGACTAAGAGGAATTGCGAGAGTAGTTAAAGGATGGGGAGAGCATACGAAAGTTAGATTTAACAGAGTTTATTTGGTAACACATGGTTTAGTTGGAGGCAGATTGAAAAAAGAGAACACGTGGTGTTATGGAGGAGAAATTTCGGAGTGAGGATAAAATAAGACAAGAAGAAAAAACAAGAGGAACTCAGTTGAGAGTGGGAAACTCAAAAACATTAATTTTGATTAGATAAATCCGAAAATACAATAAAAAATAGTTTTCATTTTTAAAAAATAAAGTTGATTTTGATCTGACCTAAAATTACGATTCTTTATTCTTTGAATCCAATCTCAAAAACTATTAGTTTTACAAAAAAATATCAAGATACAAAAAATGTTTAATTGAATTATATCAACCAAAAAATGCAACAAAAAATAAGTGCTGCTATTTAAAAAAATAAAATTGACCTTGAAAAACGACCCTTACGAGAAGATCAATGTCATTACCTCATGTCTCCCTCGGAACCCTAAAACATTTGTATGCAACATTTTTCGCTATCTTGCTTACTTTACAAGATAACAGCCTGTGTGATTATAATGAAGTACACAATACTAAAATACATTTAAAATACATTTTAAAATTATTTTACGAAAACATTCTCGGACGCGGGCTAACATTTCTGATGTCACTTCGAACATCTTGAATAAATATCTTTTTATTTAATCTTTTGCTCACACACACGCACACACGCACAGCACAAAAGAGGTGTAAATCCGACCGGGCAACCTTCACGCGGTGCACCTTAGGTAATGCTAATGCCGGCGGAATTGTAACTTTTAAGCCTTGTAACTCGAAAAGTATTTCATGAAAAAATAGTTAATTATAGTGTTTTGAAAAGCTCTCGAGGAAAGTTACAAGAATATGCAATAAAAAATAGGGGATTCCATTTAAAAAAATGAAGTTGAACTCCATATGACCTTGGTACGTTCACTCAAGGTCAAACCAATGAAACCATCATATGTCTCCCTTCGAACCAAACAACTTTTGTTTGAAACGTTTTTCCATATCTTTCATATTTCTCGAGATATTTGCCTGGGGCGATTAAAATGAAACACCCTGTATATATAGTATATATATTGTTGCATCCCTGGATTATGCCCGTCTCCGAGAGATCGTCTCTAAGCGCGTTGCCGGGGAGTTTGTTGTTAAACAACGGCGGACTTGAGAGAGTGATCGGCCATCTTGAGAGTCTGGTGACGGATGTCAATTCGCGCGGACGTGTCTAAGATTATTAACGATAATCTCTGTTCTCTATTTCTGTGAATAGCTATATAGTTCTGTTTTCTTAAAGTTCTTGTTCCTTTCATAACTAAGAGTTATTATTTGCGACGCGGAGTGTAAGTGCCGGTTGTGTCTTGCGTGATTCGATTTATCTCGATTCCGATCCGCGGACGCAACATTTTGGGGGCTCGTCCGGCATAAAGCTGGACAACGTAACAATTTTGAAAGAGCGCAAAACGAGCTATGGCGTCGGAACAGCAACAAGAGCTTATATCTGGGGTTGTGACGCGGAAACGAGCTGCGACTCCGCTTCGAAGTTTTCCACAAGCGACAGTATCAGGACCGTCATTGGAGGCGATCACACTCCAATCGTTGCGGGAGATTTCTTTTGCGCACGGTTCGTTTGCACACTTTCCCATCCACATAACAATTATAGGGATCTCGTTTCGCGTTGTAAAGTATATGCGTGGACACATTGGGTTTCGCCCCCCCCCCCTACGGGGGGGGCTCCACTTCCGAAAGATATAACCTAACCCAAACCTATTTTTGATTTAAAACTAAAATTTATGTGCGCAAATGAACTGTGCGCGAAAGAAGTGTACGCAAAAGAAATGTGCGCAAAAGAAATGTGTGCAAAAGAAATGTGCGCAAAAGAAATGTGCGCAAAAGAAATGTGCGCAAAAGAACTGTGCGCAAAAGAACTGTGTGCAAACGAAATGTGTGTAAACGAACTGTAACAAACGTTTATTTACCAAATAAAGTTAATAATAAATGTCAAAAAATTTCAAAATTATACATGCATACATGCGTGTGTATGTATTCCAAATTATACAAAAACATGTGTTGTGTCCAAAAACGTGTCCAATTGAACGGTGCGCAAATGAAATGTGTCCAAACGAACTGTGCGCAAGCGTAATGTGTCCAATCGAACGGTGCGCAACTTTATGTGTCTAATATCACAATGTGCAATTGCAACGTGTCCAATTGTACTGTGCGCAAGTGAGCCTCTCCCGATTCGGCAGCTGCGAGATGAACGATTACAGCAGCAAGCTGATTATGAGGCGCAGCTGCAACAGCGTGAGGAAATGCTTCGCAGAATGGAGGAGAGGATACGACAGCTGGATAACAACGATAGCCATAGCCAGCTAAGTCAATCTTATAATAGAGATAATAGAGAGGGGCATACTGAGCGCGGAAATTTTAATAATAGAAATAATGATTTACATACTGAACACGGAAATTCGAATTTAAATGAATGTGGTTATAAATTGAAACCCGATAACTTTGACGGAAGTGTCCCTTTGCGAGAATTTTTTACTCAATTCCATCTGATAGCTCGAGCGAATGGATGGTCTAATTCAGTGAAAACGGTTGTTTTGGCATCATGCTTAAGGGGAAAGGCGCGTTCTGTATTGGACGGAATTTTTGAAATTGAAGATTTAAAGTTCGAAGAGTTAAAATCGAGGTTAGAATTGCGTTTTGGGGAAGGATATTTAGCCCAAACATATTACACCCAGTTTACCAATAGAAAGCAAAAAGATTCAGAGGATTTAGACATTGGGCGCAGATTTAGAACGATTGTCGCGATTGGTTTATCCCGAATGTACACAGGAAGTAAGGGATAAAATTGCTTGCGCGCAACTTATCGCGGCGCTATCAGATGGATTTATTAAGCGCACGCTTCAATTAGAAAGTGTAACATCTTTAAAATTGGCTATAGAGAGGGCTATGGCAGTTAGAGTTATAAGGCAGAATAGTTTTTACAAAAAGAAAGATGAAAGAAATAATTTTAAATTTAAAAATGAAAGAAATAAATTTATGTATGACAAAAATGGTAAAAATACAAAGAAAATGGAAGAAAGTAAAAGTAGTAGAAAAGAAAGTAAAAATTTTGAGAAAAGTAAATATTTTAATAAAGCTCGAAGAAATTTTGTGCAGAATAAAGAGTGTTGGCAATGTGGAGCACAGGGACATTTTCGATCGAAATGTCCCGCTTTAAAAAGCGAGGAAAACAAGGGTTAGTCGAGCTTTTCGGGGCGAGTTCGGCTAACAAAGTTAATGCCCCGAAAGTGACTTATAAATGTTCTTCTATAAACAAAATTTCTATAAGAAAAATTTGTTTAGTTATAAGGGAAAAATTGATGGAAAATTTTGTATGTTTAAAATTGATATGGGTTCCAATATTTCTATTTTAAATGAGAGATTGGTCGAGGGGCTTAGCCGGAAGGTTGATGAAAATTATTGTAATCTAAGGTATCCGACAGGGGAAATGGTAATAATTTCTCATAAAGTCGTTGTAAAGGTAGGATTGGGAAAATATTCTTTGGACGTTCCTATGCTAGTAGCTAAAATTTCGGACGATTGTATTCTTGGGACTGATTTCCTTGAGATGATTAATTTGGAAAGAGTTTTTGATTCAGATTTCGGTAATTTTGTACGACGGGATTGTGGGGAATTTTCTTGTTCTCGTATAGATTCAACAAAAAGTGTTCCTAATTTCTTGAAGAAACTTTTTGAGGAGAATTCGGGAAATTTGGATTCTGAGCAGAAGGGTGTTTTTGCTGAATTTTTAAATGAATTTCAGGGTGTATTTTTGGAGGAGATTACTGCAGGGAATTGTGAAGTTGTGGAACACAGTATTAAAATTAAAGATTCTGTGCCTATTAAACAAGCTCCACGTCGAGTTCCTATACACCTCATAGGAAAGGTAGATCAAATTATTCAAGAAATGAAATCACGAGGTGTGATAGAAGAATCTCAGAGTCCGTGGGTTTCTCCTGTAGTATTAGTAAAGAAAAAGGACGGTTTGTTAAGATTTTGTGTAGATTACAGGAAATTAAATGCTATTACAGTCAAGGACTCTTATCCACTTGGCAGATAAAGGTTCGATCTGAAGATAGGGAAAAAACGGCATTTTCCATAGGAAATGGGTTATGGCAGTTTACCGTAATGTCATTCGGTTTGTGTAACGCTCCAGTGACTTTTGAGCGGTTAATGGAAAGAGTCCCGCGGGAAATTTTATTTAAAATTTGTTTAGTTTATTTAGATGATGTTATTGTTTTCAGCAAGACATTTGAGGATATGATGATTAATTTGAGGACGGTTTTTCTTCGTTTCCGTTCAAATAATTTGAAAATTAATCCGAAGAAGTGTTCTCTTTTAGGAAGGCAGGTGAAATATCTTGGCCATGTTGTTTCTGAATTGGGAATTACTACGGATCCCGAAAAAGTTTCTGCTATAAAGAATTGGCCTATTCCTCAAACTAAGAGACAAGTGCGAAGTTTTCTAGAATTCTGTTCATACTATAGGAAATTTGTAAAAGGATTTTCATTGATAGCAAAACCTTTGTTTACACTAACTGAAAGTCAAGTTAAAATGGAATGGACTCAAGCTTGTCGAGAAGCTTTTGAAAGGTTAAAACAAAAGTTAGCTTCTTCGCCAGTTTTATCTTTTCCCACGGAGCAAGGGGAGTTTATTCTGGATACTGACGCTTCAAATCATGGAATAGGGGCAGTTTTATCACAAAATCAAGGAGGAACTGAAAAAGTCATTGCTTATTTCAGTCGAGTCTTGAGTAAATCGGAGAGGAATTATTGCGTGACGCAAAGAGAATTATTGGCCATTGTGGAATCGATGAAATCTTTTCATCACTATTTATATGGAAGAAAATTTCTGATACGGACGGACCACAGTTCTCTTCGATGGTTAATGTCCTTCAAGGAATTAGAAGGTCAGCTGGCTCGGTGGATAGAAAGATTACAGCAATATGAATTTGAGATTATTCATCGAAAGGGGCGACTTCATCAGAATGCTGATGGTTTGTCGAGATAACCTTGCGTAGAGGAAGGATGCGCGTATTGTGTTAAAGTTGAATCAAAGGAAAATTTGGTTGCCAGAATAGTCTTAGGAGAAGATAATTTAGAGGAGTGGAGAAGGAAACAGTTAGAAGATCCTACAATTGCAATTTTTATTCGGGCAAAAGAGTCTGGAAGGCGTCCTCTTCGACAGGAAATCGCTATTCAAGATATTTCAGCGAAAATTTATTTGTCCTATTGGAATGCTTTAATTTTACAGGATGGGGTTTTGTTTAAGAAATGGGAGGCTCTGAATTTAAAATCTATTGTTTTGCAGATCGTTGTTCCAAGGAGGGGCATCAATCAGATATTAGAAATGGCCCACGATTCCACATCCGGAATTGGACATTTTGGGATAAATAAAACGTTGGAAAAAATTCGAAAACGTTTTTATTGGGCAACTTGCAAGCATGATGTGGAAGATTGGTGCCGCTCTTGTAAAGTTTGTATAGAAAAGAGAGGTCCATCTGGAAAAGGGAAATCTCCGTTACAGGTTTATAATGTAGGAGCTCCATCTGATAGAGTTCAAATGTATGTGCTTGGTCCTCTTCCTACTACTTCATCAGGGAATCGATATTTATTAGTGGTGATTGATTGTTTTACAAAATGGGTTGAAGCACTTCCGTTAAAGAATATTAGAGCCAATACCGTGGCAGAAGCTTTCGTGAATCAGGTTGTTTCTCGACATGGTGTTCCTCTGGAAGTTCACACTGATCAGGGAAAAAGTTTTGAGTCTAAAATTTTTACAGAAATGGCATATTTGTTAAGAGTGAAGAAAACTAGGACAACTGCATTACACCTTCAATCGGATGGACAAGTTGAACGTCATCATCAGACGATCCTAGATTATTTGGCGAAATTTATTTCCGAAAATCAGAAAGATTGGGATAATTGAATTCCAATGTATTTATTGGCCTATCGTTCTTCGAGACATGAAGCTACCGGTGTCTCTCCAGCAGAATTATATTTTGCACAAGATTTAAGATTACCGTTGGATTTATTACGAGGAAGTCCTCCAGTGCTAGGACAAGAAGTTTTGATTGGGAGTTATGTCAGAGAATTGAAAGAAAAATTAGAGGATATTCATAAAGATACTCGACAACGTTTAGATCTTAGATCGTTTCGGTCAAAGGCGCGTTATGATCAGAGAGCTCGTCAAATTCGTTTTGATGTTGGTCAAAATGTTTGGTTCTATAACCCTAGGAGGATTAAAGAGAGGGCTCCTAAATTACAGAGTAATTGGAAAGGTCCCTATAAAATAGTGAAAAAATTTAGTGATGTTGTTTTTGGTATTCGGAAATCAAATAGGCATAGGAGTAAAGTTGTTCATGCTGATAGGTTAGCTCCATTTTATGAGAGACAGATTTTTAGTTAGGAAATTTATCGGAACTCAATAAAGAATAATGTTTGGATTTTTAAGAGGGAAATATTAAAACACTAATTATTATGTGTGTGATTATTATGATATTTGTTTTGTTGATAAATGTATTATTTAGTTTTGTGTTTGTTGTGTTCAGCGGGAGTTGCTCAGGATTAAATTCGTGGAACATTTTGAGATGAGAGGATTTGAACATCTTATTTTTGAAGACTGCCTCATCCGCGGTTTTTGAGCTGTGGTTTTCTCGTCGGGTCTTAGAGCGAATTTCGAGGCAGGGGTTTGAGGAGTCCTCTTTGGAGGATGTCGGGTCCACAGTAGATACCCCCCTCTTGTCCAAAGATTTTTCGACAGCAACGTTAAGAGGAGAGATTTCCGGAGTTCAAGAGGCAGAGTACGAGAAATACCAGTACGCAAAACCGGGAGGAACATTGATAGTCGATTGAGTTCAAGATGGCGTATCGCTCGGTAACTTGGGCAGGAGTCCAAGGTAGAGCAGGAAGATTCGTCGGAACCCTGGATTCGACATTGAAATGTGCTGATAGACGATTAGGTCCAAGATGGCGTATCGCTCGGTAACTTGGGCAGGAGTCCAAGGTAGAGCAGGAAAATTCGTCGGAACCCTGGCGACGCCAAGTATATAAAAAAAACGTTTCGGCTTGTCAACGGTTTGCCTATGTTGCCTATGTACAGGGGCCGCGACGCTACCAAGTAGCTTATCCGAAGTTTTATTGGGTTGTTCGGAAAGTAATTTCGTTTTTTTCTATGAAAATGAAAGACGATTTTCTTATAGTGAATAAATATTTTATTGAATTATATATTGTCCATTCTGGTCCAATACCTTTTGCCATCTTTCTGGCAGTAGCATGATTCCACGCTCATAAAATTTTTGTTTTTTGCTGGCAAAACACTAATCCAGGTGATTTTTGACCTCCTCATTTGAAGTAAAGGCTTACCGTCTAAAAAATTTTGTAGAGACCGGAACAAATAATAATCAGAAGGTGCCAGATCTGGAGAATATGAAAAAATAAAATAAAAAAAAGTAAACAAAAAATAAAATAAAATAAAATAAAATATGCCGAAAATGTTGCTTTTCGCTTTTCATATTTGAAAGGGTACATACCAAAAACTACTGCGTAGAATCAATCGAACTTTTTCACAAGCAAGCCTTGCTATATCAGCTGTTAAGAGGATGCCGGACTGTCCTGTTTTACCGGCCATAATAATTATATTTTTGTACACCGAAATTTTTTTATTGGTTACATGAAATGAGAAATCCTTTTCCACGATTAAAGTATATACATCAACAAAGTGGGAACCTTGCGCTTTTATGTTAAAAACGAAGAAAAGTTAAAAAATTACAGTTTTTTTATCGGCTTCTTGCGTCAGGTCGTAACAATATTTGCTTAATATAAAAGTTGTGCAGTTTGTACGTACAAAATCAAATAGGTTCCCACTCGGAAATGCATGAAAGAATATAAGTGAACGTTTAAAAATGTATTTAGAAGCCTAGTAAAAAAGATTTTTGTTTATAAAACTTTCGTGCATATGTGTGTGTGCGAGATCGAGGCTCAAGAGTAAAACAGAGCAGTAGATTAGTTGCGTGATGTCGCGATAGACAGAGCTGCAATCGTACATGACAAACACAGACATAATCGTACTATCTTCGTCTCTTTCATGCGTGTGAGAGTAATATACATGTACGCACTAACATTATTGCAGTATCTTTTTTCTCTCAATCATACGCTCTGTCACGCTCTGTCTCTTTCTAATCGCTCGCTCGCTATGTACTACGTATCGCTTAGCTTCATGCTCCTCGCATATTCACTTACGCGTTCACTCGCGCTTCTCTCTCTCTCTCTCTCTCTCTCTCTCTCTCTCTCTCTCTCTCTCTGCTCGTTCATTATTGTATTCTTTTATTCCCATTATTATATTCTTTTATTTGCTCAACTTTTATTCTTTCTATTCTCGTCTCCTTACATAAAAATAAATAAATGTATTTATTTATTTTTATTTTATACAGCATAAATGAGATATACAATACGTTATTTTCTTTTTTTATTTCACTATATGTAGTTAATACAATACATAATTACGTTTCACTTTAGTTAAATACAACATGCACATACAAAAATACACACGCACACGCACACATACATAATAGTTTTTTTATTTATAAAATATACAATATCTTATTCATGCTTTATAAAATAAAGATGAATAAATTAATTTATTATCATATAGGAAAACAAGAATAGAAAGAATAAAAGTCGAACAAATAAAAGATTATAATAATGGGAATGAAAGAATACAATAAAGAACAAGCAGAGAAAGAGAGAGAGAGAGAGAGAACGAATGAGGAGCAAGCGAGATAGCTAACATGAAAGACTTCCGAAGTCTCGCTCGCGAGGCTCGCTTTATCTATAATCTCTCGCGTTATATACCGTTACTGTAAAATTTTTGTTTTTCGCGCTTATTGATCCGAAAATAATTACAATGAATTCATGATATTTTACCAATTAAAATAAAACGAAACACGAAATCGGATAATTTCTAATCAATTATATAATTAAAATTATGATTACTTATTTCATTAAAAATAATCCGATTTATGTCATATTTAGTGTCATTTTAATCGCAAAAATGTAATTAATCCATTACAATTATTTTCAGATATATAAAATGCGAAATACAGAGATTTTATTTTCTATAATAAGATGACATATACACGTCAAAGATTACAGATAAAGGGAGCCTGGCGAGCGAGACTTCGGAACACTTTGATGTTTGTCAACTCGCTTGCTCCTTCATTCTTTCTTGCTCTCGCTTTTGTCGATTCTATAGCATCGGGGATCTTTCCTTATGTACAAAATATAAACATTTTACAAAATAAAAACTGAAACATTACATTTTGGATTTTATTAGTATAAATATAAATATAATGGATTAATGAGTTTCTTGCGATTAAAATAATACCAAACATAACATAAATTAGATTATTTTTAATCAATTATGTATTATATGTAATCATGATTACTTATTTCATTAAAAATTATACGATTTATGTCGTGTTTAGTATCATTTTTATCGCAAGAATCTCATTAATCCATTATAATTATATTTATATTAATAACATCCAAAATGTAAGTTTCAGTTTTCATTTTGTAAAATGTTTATATTTTGTACATAAGGAAAGATCCCCGATGCTATAGAATCGACAAAAGCGAGAGCAAGAAAGAATGAAGGAGCAAGCGAGATGACAAACATCAAAGAGTTCCGAAGTCTCGCTCGCCAGGCTCCCTTTATCTGTAACCTTTGACGTGTATATGTCATCTTATTATAGAAAATAAAATCTCTGTATTTCGCATTTTATATATCTGAAAATAATTGTAATGGATTAATTACATTTTTGATATTAAAATGACACTAAATATGACATAAATCGGATTATTTTTAATGAAATAACTAATCATAATTTTAATTACATAATTGATTAAAAATTATCCGATTTCGTGTTTCGTATTATTTTAATTGGTAAAATATCATGAATTCATTGTAATTATTTTCGGATCAATAAGCGCGAAAAACAAAAATTTTACAGTAACGGTATATAACGCGAGAGATTATAGATACAGCGAGCCTCGCGAGCGAGACTTCGGAAGTCTTTCATGTTAGCTATCTCGCTTGCTCCTCATTCGTTCTCTCTCTCTCTCTCTTTCTCTGCTTGTTCTTTATTGTATTCTTTCATTTCCATTATTATAATCTTTTATTTGTTCGACTTTTATTCTTTCTATTCTTGTTTTCCTATATGATAATAAATTAATTTATTCATCTTTATTTTATAAAGCATGAATAAGATATTGTATATTTTATAAATAAAAAAACTATTATGTATGTGTGCGTGTGCGTGTGTATTTTTGTATGTGCATGTTGTATTTAACTAAAGTGAAACGTAATTATGTATTGTATTAACTACATATAGTGAAATAAAAAAAGAAAATAACATATTGTATATCTCATTTATGCTGTATAAAATAAAAATAAATAAATACATTTATTTATTTTTATGTAAAGAGACGAGAATAGAAAGAATAAAAGTTGAGCAAATAAAAGAATATAATAATGGGAATAAAGAATACAATAATGAACGAGCAGAGAGAGAGAGAGAGAGAGAGAGGGAGAGAGAGAGAGAGCGCGAGTAAACGCGTAAGCGAATATGCTAGAAGAATAAAGCTAAGCGATATGCAGTACGTAGTAAGCGAACGATTAGAAAGAGAGATACAGAGAGAAACAGAGTAAGTGTATGATCGAAAAAAAAAAGATATTAGAAATTGCGATATCTTAGTGCGTACATGTATATTACTCTCCCACGCATGAATTAAAGTTTGGTAATTTATCAATTAATTATTGTATTATATAGAGTAAGTGAAACTTTAAATGCTCGGTTATCAATTATTAGACGCATGAATCACAGGCGATCATCTAAATCATAAGTTGTAAAGTGAAAGCTATTACATTTTAGAAAATACTGCTTAAAAATAAATTGATAAAAATTTATGTTATTTAATATTTCCAGAATTATTCCATTGCAAAATTTAAATTTTGAAATTTTAAGGGACACCTTGTATATAGCATATAATGTGTAATATACAAAAATAATACAATTATTATTAATTATACAGAATAATCCATATAATTAATTTTATATAATGTTTTCGTTAAATATAAATAATGTTTTTATGTATAAAATTAGTTTAGCAATATAAAAACAATGTTTTTATTCGGTTGTACAATATTCATTTATTAAGATAAACATTTATAAAGATGTGCATTAGTTTTCATTTTCATCATAACGCGATATCTATAGCAGTCAGTACGTAAGTATGTACGTATCGGGCAGTAAGTCGGCTGTACGCACACACACATGCAAACAGACGAACGCGATCATATCAGTGCGCGGCAGCTCAGGCTCAGTTTGTCGCGTGTGTTTTGTACATACGCGTAACAAGAGATTATCGCGCGCTCAACCGTTATAACGCGTTATAACACGTTGAAGTCAAAAAACTGTGTTTTTGTGTTTTTAATTTTTAATATATAGTGTGTCCACATAATGGGACAAAAATATAATGATAAACGCTTGCCTCTCTCTGTCCGAAGACTTTCCTTAAAAAAAGAATAAGGGTCAAGAGGTTAGTATTATTTATATATAAGGTATATTTACACAGGTTGTCTGAAAATTCGCGCAACACCCTTTAAGGGAAGGTAGAGGGTGTTATTCTGAACAGAAAAGTCCTGTAACATTTTTTTCTATAACGCTTCATAAAGGAGTTATTATTGAGTAAAGTCTGATCAATCAGCGCCGACTTTTAGCCGGGCGCACGTCGGTGAGCCGCGCGCCTGGTAGTGTGCGTGAGCGCTCAGCTGTTACAGCTACAGCGCGGTTCACCGATGTGAGCCCGGTAGTGTGCGCGCGCGCGCGTGTGTACACACCGGGTATATATATATATATATATATATATATATATATATATATATATATATATATATATAAGTAATGCCGAATATATAACATAAATCTCTGAAAAATAAGAACGCAGTCTTTTGCTTATTTTGATATTTTATTGAAAATTTATTATATTTGTATTTTATAATAGTAGTTAGTGCTACAGTAGTTAATTAGCCAGAGGCGGTCAATTCGTGAGCTGGTTGTTTTAAGAATATTTGACACCAAATGCGTTTTGCATGTTCGCTTTGGTTAAAAAATATATGCCAGAGGCGATCAATTCGTGAGCTGGTTGTTATTTCACACTAGATGCGATTTGCATGTGTGTCAAAAATTATATGCCAGAGGCGATCAATTCGTGAGCTGGTTGTTATTTAACACTAGATGCGATTTGCATGTGTGTTAAAAAATATATGCCAGAGGCGATCAGTTCGTGAGCTGGTTGTTATTTCACACTAGATGCGATTTGCATGTGTGTCAAAAATTATATGCCAGAGGCGATCAATTCGTGAGCTGGTTGTTATTTCACACTAGATGCGATTTGCGTGTGTGTTAAAAAATATATGCCAGAGGCGGTCAGTTCGTGAGCTGGTTGTTATTTCACACTAGATGCGATTTGCATGTGTGTCAAAAATTATATGCCAGAGGCGATCAGTTCGTGAGCTGGTTGTTATTTCACACTAGATGCGATTTGCATGTGTGTCAAAAATTATATGCCAGAGGCGATCAATTCGTGAGCTGGTTGTTATTTCACACTAGATGCGATTTGCGTGTGTGTTAAGATATATGCCAGAGGCGGTCAGTTCGTGAGCTGGTTGTTATTTCACACTAGATGCGATTTGCATGTGTGTCAAAAATTATATGCCAGAGGCGATCAATTCGTGAGCTGGTTGTTATTTCACACTAGATGCGATTTGCGTGTGTGTTAAAAAATATATGCCAGAGGCGGTCAGTTCGTGAGCTGGTTGTTATTTCACACTAGATGCGATTTGCATGTGTGTCAAAAATTATATGCCAGAGGCGATCAATTCGTGAGCTGGTTGTTATTTCACACTAGATGCAATTTGCATGTGTGTTAAAAAATATATGCCAGAGGCGATCAGTTCGTGAGCTGATTGTTATTTCACACTAGATGCGATTTGCGTGTGTGTTAAAAAATATATGCCAGAGGCGGTCAGTTCGTGAGCTGGTTGTTATTTCACACTAGATGCGATTTGCCTGTGTGTTAAAAAATATATGCCAGAGGCGGTCAGTTCGTGAGCTGGTTGTTATTTCACACTAGATGCGATTTGCATGTGTGTCAAAAATTATCTGCCAGAGGCGATCAATTCGTGAGCTGGTTGTTATTTCACACTAGATGCAATTTGCATGTGTGTTAAAAAATTTGCATGTGTGTTAAAAAATATTCTGTTGCGATCGAGACAAACAATGTATTATAAATCTTTATTACAAATATATAAACATTTATGTATACGAACAAAAAAAAGACAATATAATATATATTTGTATAAATAATACATTGTTGTTATATATCCATTGGTTATATCGATTGAAAAAAATTAGCTGCATTGCATAGATCGCAACTTATAGAAAGTTACACGATAATATTCAGAATATATGTATATATATCATACACATACATCTGTATACGTCTATGTACATATTATACATATACATATATATATACACAATTATATATGTAACACCTAACCAAATGTTATTCCTCTTGGAAGATATATGGGAAGACACATAGCCCGTATGAACAATGTGAAATTATCTTCAAATATGTGATAAAGGCAGACACGTCTATATTATACTGTTATCTATACGCTTAAATACGCTTAGATATGCGTGCGAGGCAATAGAGCAGTAGAAATACACGATGTTGTCCGATTTCAACACATTGAACACAATTCTCTTTCAAATATGCATAAAACATGCAGAAATATTAATATTGGTAACAGCGGAACTAAATTATTGATATTATCGATAATTTCGGTCGGTATTATCGATAGTTTTAGTTACGCTTAGATGAGGGCGCTAACCCGTCGGAGTTCGCCCGTCGCTCCGGCATCCTCTTAAAATATATAATGATTATACGGTTTAAGTGTGAAGTTGGCTGTGAAAAAATACAATTAAGTCCTCTGTTGGGAAAAAACGAAATTACTTTCCGAACAACCTAATACGTCTAATAAACTTTCGATTAAGATTGGTGCAGTCAATCCTGAAGAATGATAATCGTACACCAGAAATGTGACATTTTATTTTTCTTCATAATAATAAGGTTTAGACTCTCACGTACGTATGCTCGCATGCACACACGCAAAGCGATTTTGTTCCTCAAGGCGCGTTCATATCGCTCATGTACGATTATTCTTTCGTGTATTACTCTTTTATGAAATTATAATTTTAAAAATTTATAATAAATAAGAGAAAGAGAGAGAAAGAGAGAGAGAGAGAGAGAGAGAGCGAGAGAGAGCGGGAGAGAGTGAGCGGGAGACAGAAAGAGAGAGAGAGAGAGTGAACGGGTGAAAGAGGGGGGAGGGGGAGAGAGAGAGAAAGCGGGAAATAGAGAGAGAAAGCGGGGGAGAGAGAGAGAGAAAGCGGGCGAGAGAGAGAGAGAGAGAGCGGGCGAGAGAAAGAAAGCGGGAAAGAGAGAGAAAGACGGGGGGAGGGAGGGAGGGAGAGGGAGAGAGAGCGGGAGGGGGAGGGGGAGAGAGGAAGCGGGAGAGAGAGAGAGGAAGCGGGGGAGATAGAGAGCGGGAGAAAGAGAGAGAGAGAGCGGGCGGGAGTGAGCGGGAGACAGAAAGAGAGAGAGAGAGAGTGAGCGGGTGAGAGAGGGGGGAGGGGGAGAGAGAGAGAAAGCGGGAAAGAGAGAGAGAGAAAGCGGGGCAGAGAGAGAGAGAGAGAGAGAGAAAGCGGGGGTGAGAGAGAGAGAAAGCGAGGGAGAGAGAAAGAGCGGGCGAGAGAAAGAAAGCGGGAAAGAGAGAGAAAGAGGGAAAGGGAGGGAGGGAGGGAGAGGGAGAGAGAGCGGGAGAGGGTGGTGGAGAGAGAAGGCGGGAGAGAGAGAGAGAGAAAGCGGGGGAGATAGAGAGCGGGAGAAAGAGAGAGAGAGAGCGGGCGAGAGAGAGAAAGCGGGAGAGAGAGAGAGAATGGGGGAGAGGGAGGGAGGGCGAGAAAGAGGGAGAGAGGGAGAGAGGGGTAGAGAGGGGGAGCGTGGAGCGGGGTGAGGGAGAGGGAGGGAGAGGGAGAGAGCGGGAGAGGGAGAGAGAGAGAGAGGGGCGGGAGGGAAGTAGAGCGGGAGAGAGAGAGAAAGCGAATATGTGTATATGTACACCCCATTACACCACATGATTATACCGCCAAATAAGTAAACAAAGACGCGTGTCGGTATGCGGCATATATAGCGCTATTATATTGTGTATGGAATGTCTCACTTTGTTGTCATCCATACAGTGACAGCGAGTAGGCAACATCTCCATGTGTCGTTATACACGATCACGAAAATTATTAAAAGATATCTGAAACTCGATCTCTATGACAATTAAAAATTAACGATTCATAAGCGATTGCTATTTATCGAAGCAGATATTAATTTCGTGTGATTTATTGTTATACTAATATACTAATATAAAGTAAGAATAATTACAAAAAGCAGTGAAATCCCACTAAAAAAACCTCACAAAGATAAAAAAATACGCCAAGTATATATCTAAAAAATAATGGTAATTATGCATATTAAGGTCCCACCCCCGCAGGATAGTGATGTTGACATATGTTGTTAAGGTCATGACCCTAATCAACATTCCGAAGGTTTTAGCCGGCGGTCGTTGTTTATTCAAAAGTTATCAACAAAGAAAGTTTGAGATGTATACCACGTAATTTTCGAACATGTATAAAAGAATAGTGACTTTGACAAAACGAAAGTCGTGTTGTAAAGTATATGCGTGGACGCAGTGGGTTCCGCCAACCCCCTCCCCCCTCCCCTTCAGGAGGCTCCACTTCCGGAAGATATAACCTAACCCAAACCTATTTCTGATTTAAAACTAAAATTTGGTTTGGATTAGGTTATATCTTTCTGAAGTGGAGCCCCCCCGTAGGAGGGGCGGAATCCACTGTGTCCACGCATATACTTTACAAAGCAAAACGAGGTCCACCCCACAATTGTTGTGTAGGTGAGAAAGTGTATGCGTAGACGCAGTGGGTTCCGCAACCCCCTACGGGGGGGCTCCACTTCCGGAAGATATAACCTAACCCAAACCTATTTCTGATTTAAAACTAAAATTTGGTTTGGGTTAGCTTATATCTTCCCGAAGTGGTGCCTAAGTTCAATAAAAATAAGAAAACATAAAAAAATTTTAATTAAGAAACTTGGCGCTGCTAACTTTTAAAGTATATATTAAAATCAACAAACAATAAATTTCATTTAGATCTAAATTTAATTTAGAATTATATTTAATTTAGTTATATCACAATAACTGCAATGTGAATGTATTAAAGAATACACTAATTTTAGCATATTGTTTAGTTTAGCAGCGCCAAGTTCTTTTAATTAAAATCTTTTCATATTTTCTTATTTCTAGTGAACTTATTTTAAAACTCAGGTTTCTCTTAATAAAAATATAATGCGTTTTAATTTTATACAGAGAATTTGTGTATAACATTTCTATAAATACAAATTTGATTTTATGACAAATACTATTTCAAATTACAAATTCTCACGAACTGAATTGCTTCTAAGTACTTGGCTAGTTAAATATTGATTTCATATTTAGTTCTTATTTCTTATTATTTAGGAAAAATATTTTATAAATTATTTTTTAGATATATACTTGGCGTATATTTTTTACCTTGGTGAGGTTTTTTTAGTGGGATATCTATATTTATGAGTAACCGTGAGAAAGACGCGAGAGACCGGTGACGAAACCGCGCCGGTCGCCTAAATATAAATAAAAATCAATAGATACCCTTGCAGTAGAATTTTCCGGCGGAAAAATAAAGTGATACAGTAAAGATAATAAAATTCCTTTTAACGAAATATCTGACAAATATAACTGAATCAATAATGATAAAACTTCCGTAACAAAATATTCAAGAAATACAGCTGCATTAATGTTGATAAAAATAATTATAAGGAAGTAAGACTTTTTCTAATCAGATCACGTGCGCAAGGGATATCTACTGCTCAAGGGACTCTGAACTGATATTGAGATCACCAATCGACGATCACCACGGGTAAAAAGTCGGAAAGTAGGAGAAACACCCCGCCTAACGAGGAAACTAGCATAATTTTTAATTCGCTATGGTGAAGAATCCCCACTTCTGCGCAATTTCAATTCGTTGAAGTTTTGGAGGATTCCCACTCTTAGAAATTAGAATACACCCCCGAAAAGAGAGTTATAAAGAGGACTCGAAGAGACATACACTTACTTACGTACTTACTCCCCAGCCTCGGCATAGTGTTGTTTAGTGCTTTGGCACCGTGGTACGCGAAAAATTAATAGTGCTATAATAGTGTCCTCATCCGGCATCATCGTTGATCAACCGTAACCAGAGCGACCCGCAAGGCACGAAGCCAATCTATCAATCAAAGTCACACTTTCTATCTACGAAATAAAAAGTGTCACACTTAACCATTTCATTTATACTTTTAACCCTCGCGTTAAGTAAACATTATTATATTTCACACTGGTTTCGTAGTGAAAACCAGATCCGGTACTACTCATACCCTACTACTTAGCCGAATAGTCAATCGCAGGAGTCGGAGGACTCGAGCGCCCGCAGTATGCAAATTTTGCGCTGTACAATTTAAAACATCACACGTAACCGCCGAACCTACTCTCCTTCCCTCGCCAAATTACTCCTCCCCCAGCTACTCCCCCAAGATTCAACAAGAGAGTGAAGTTACAAAAAAATTGATAAAAGAAAAGGTAGATATCAAAACATGGCGATGGGAATAACGAAGCTAAAAAAAGGAAGCAAGGGGACAGTGATCATGGGTTGTGAAACTGGAGAAGAAATAAAAACGTTGAAAGCCACAGTGCAGGACAAACTAGGAGAAAATTTCAAAGTTACGGAATCACCGCAGATGAAGCCCAAAATAAAAATTATCAATGTCAGCGAAGAAGAAATGAGATTGGATGATGATGACTTAATAACTACAATCAAGAAACAGAATAGAATTGATGCAATAAGTGATGGATTCCAAATGCGAATAGTAAAGAAAATAGTTAAAGAAAAAAGAAATGATAATAATCAACTTAGAAGAAGAGAGAAAGAAGAAGGTTCGATAATAATTGAAGTAGATGAAGAAACGCATGAATTTGTAACAATGCACCCCCCATTCTGACGCATTGTTACCCGGCAGTAGACCGCCGGAAGTCTGCCGCCCGGCGAACATCGGCCGGGCAGGGGCAGAGGCGCCGAGCGCCCATTTGTAAACAGTAAATACACCGTTACGATAAACAACGGTACGGCCGTTATACGGCCGCCGAGATTCGGAAAGCCGAATACCGCCGAGCGCTGCCGTGAACGCCCGAGCGACACCCGCCGAAACGCCGCGCCGTTTCGCCCAGGGGAGGTGACGTATTACCGAATTACCTGCCGAAAAACAATACGCCATTATCCCCACCCGGGGGCGAACGACGCGGTTACCGTTAATCGCTCGGGTATATAACGGCAGCCTTTTTAGATCCAGGCACCAGATTTACCAGAATCGTACCAGAAACCGAATCCGCTCGAGCCGTACGCTCGAGACTTTCCTGATCCGATCCTAAGAAATCGCAAACACGACGGAACGCGAGGTTGACGAGTTCGCAGCCTCCGCCGAGCATTCTCGGCTTCCGAACCGCTTTACGATCCTTCGAAATCCGAGATCGCTTCTCTCGAGAGTTCTCGAGAAACGATCTAACTTCCGACCGATCCGACCATACAAACCGTGGGTTGGCGAGTTCGCCACCCCGTTGAGTTTTCTCAACACCGTTGGTCAATCCGGACTCCGCGTGCGAGCAAGGGACAGCGAGTTCGCTGCCCGTTCGAGATTTCTCGATATCGCACGCCTCCCATAATATCTGGGAATACGCGATATAAATAGTACCGCATTCGCATAAGAAATCGTCTCGGCGATTTAAACCGAGTCACACGTTTTTGTGAACCACGCGCGCCGTCACAACAAACCGACCACGCGCCCCGCACCGCCTATCTGGCGTGTTTATATTCGCGTCGCGTATACTACAGCGAATCTCATTGTAAAGATCGCGCAATTCATAACAACCGCGCCCCGTCAATAACGCATTACTATCCGCCGCACCCCCGCTCCGCGGGGCCATTCTGTATTATTATTCCGCACCGATAGAGGCCTAATAAATTAATAGTTCTTTATAAATTTATTTACATCGTGTGTCTCAAATACTTTCTACGAGCCCTGATCACGACCGAGCGAATCCGCGAGCTCATAAAAAGTACACCCGTTACAAATTGATGTTGAAAAAAGAGAAACTAAATGTAGGATGGAGAAAATGTCCTATATTCAATCACATTAATGTTAAAAAATGCTTTAAATGCTGGGGATACTATCATATTGCAAAAAATTGTACGCGAGATAAAACATGCCACAAATGTGCAGGAAATCATAAAGCGATTGAATGTACGGCAACAAAGAAAAAATGTGTAAATTGTATGTTTAAAATTCGAACATACAACCTGAAGATAAATGATGAACACGACGCCCTTAGCCCGGAATGTCCAACATTTAAAAGGGCGATACAGGAGGAAAAGAGGAGAGCCGGCTGGGAAGATGCGAAATAGCAACTACAGAAGGAAGCGGAAATAATATTGTATACAAACGCGCAAAGTTTGATGGCGCATAAAGATGAGATACAGCATCAAATTATGAAGAAAATAAATCCGGCATTCATAGCGTTATCAGAGATAAGATTGACTGCTGAAATTGAAGACAGTGAAGTGAACGTACCAGGTTATAGTATAATTAGATGCGATGCTGAAAATAGAAATACAGGAGGGGTTGTTTTATATATAAGGGATGATGTTAAATATGAAATAGTATTAGTGAAAAAATTGGAATCGAATTGTTGGTGTGCTGCGATTGAGATGAAAGAAAAATTGTATAGAGGAATAATAATGGTAATATATCATTCACCGAGTGCATCGCATGGTGATTTCGTGAGATTTTTGGAGGATATAATAGAAGAGTTAATAATACGGGGAGAATGTATGGTAATAGGAGACTTTAATATAGATATTGTGTTAGATTCGTTTTATACAAAGAAGTTACAAACGACAATGTTGAGCTTAGGCATGAAACAATATGTAAATAAACCGACGAGAATTACGAAAGATAGTAAAACAATTATAGATTTAATTTTCGCTAATAATAAAATAGAAATGCAGGTAATGCATGAACCTAAAATAACGGACCATGCGTGGCTAAAAGTTAAACTGAATGCGAATAAATTTGATAATAAATACAGGGAACTTAGTATTAGGAATTATAGAGAGTTTAATATAGATAAATTTATTAAATTAGTGGAAAATAAATTAGAGAAAAACCAAGATATGGATATCAGTGTGAGAGCAAAGAAATTTGTTGATAGTATAGTAAATGCGTTGGACGCTACAGCACCTAGAAAAAATTTTAGAATTCCGAAAATATGGGAAGGGAAAAAGTGGTTTTCGGATGAAATAAGAGAAGCAGCGGCTAAAAGGGATGAGGCATATAGGAAGGCATTGTATGCTGACACGGAACAAAATTGATTGCAATTTAAAATTGAAAGAAATACAGTAGTTAAATTAATTAAGACAAAGAAGAAAAAATATTATGAAAATATGATAGATCTTAATAAAGAAAATTCTACATCTATGTGGAAAACACTAAAAGAAATAATTAGAGGCGAACCAGGAGGTAAGAGGGAAGTAGAGAATATAGATTTTGAAATATTAAACAGCACTGAAGGATGCAATATAGCAGATAAATTTAATTTATATTATATACAAAGTATTAATAGTATAGTAAAATCTATAAATGGGAGTAAAACTGGGAATGCATGTAAAAGAATTATTTATGTTATTGAAAACGAGGGAATTATGGAAAATTTTGAAATGATTAGTATAGAGCATTTACAGGAAATTGTTATGGGACTACCGAAAAAGAAAGGTACAGAAGAGGGAATAACTAGCGATATATTAAAGGCAGTATTTTGCGTAATAAAAGAGGAATTTGTTGATATAATAAATAATTCTTTGAAGGAAGGTTGTTGTCCAAAAGGTTGAAAAACGTCTACAATAATACCGATTCCAAAAATAGAGAAAGCTAGAAAAGCAAGTGAATTTAGGCCTATAAATATGTTACCAATATTTGAAAAAGTGTTAGAATTAGTAGTTAAAAAGCAAATTAAAACGTATTTGGAAGATAATTGTATTATAACAGAACATCAGTCGGGCTTTAGAAAACAGTATTCGTGTGAAACAGCGATTCAAACAGTCATTGATAAATGGAAATTGATAGTTAGTGAGGCAAAAATGGTAGGGGTAATTTTCATGAATCTTAAGCGAGCCTTTGAAACAATAGATAGAGAAAGATTATTAGAGAAATTATATCAATATGGAATTAGGGGAATGGTTATAGAATGGTTAAGATCATATTTAAAGGATAGAACACAGCAGGTTCAATTTAATAATAAATGGTCTAAATTAATGATCACAGAATATGGAGTACCACAAGGATCTGTATTAGGACCTTTATTATTTATAGTATATATAAATGATATAATAAAAATCTATCCAGAAGGATGTAGTATAAAAATGTTTGCAGATGATACGTTAATATATGTAACTGGAGAAAGCAGCGCGGAATTAGAAAGCAAAATGAATATGGCATTTACTATAGTAGAAGAGTGGATGAATATAAATAAGTTAAAAATGAATGCAGGAAAAACGAAATATATGATTGTTAGAAGTATAAAAAAAGAATTGCGAGGTAATATAACATTGAAATGTTTGGATGGAACTGAGATTGAACGTATGGAAATAATAAAATACCTAGGCATAATTATTGACGATAGACTACGATTTAAGGACCACTGTGATTATATGCTAAAGAAAATAGGGAAAAAAACGAGTTTTTCGAATAGAATAGGTAATTATATATCGACATACACTAGATGTATTGTATATAAGACAATTATAGCGCCTCACTTTGAGTATTGTGCGGCGCTGTTAATTGATATGGGAGAAACACAGCTGAGTAAATTGCAAAAAGCACAAAACCAGGCCATGAGCGTGGAGCGTATGCTGCAGTTTATGTCCATCAAACAGAAGCTATATTATAATGTGTGTATATTTATTTTTAAGATTTTAAGGAACATGTTACCAGAGCAATTAAGAAATAGATTAGAAATTGTGGGAAATGAGAGTGAAAAGCAAACACGACAAGCTGGGAATATTGCAATAAAATATCGGAGAACAAGGAGTGCGCAAAAGAGTATGTTTTACGAAGGAGTGAAAATGTATAACGCCTTGCCAGCTGAAATAAAGCGGAATGAAAGAATTGTGCCGTTTAAGCAAATGTTAAAGGAGTACATTGTAATTAATGTAAACTAGATTTGTATTACAAATAGCTGAGAAAGGTAATAAAGATCAGTCAATCAATCAATCAATCAATCTCTCTCTCTCTCTCCCCCTCCCTCCCCCGCTCTCTCTCTCCCTCGCTCTCTTTCTCTCTCCCGCTCTCTCTCTTTCTCTCCCTCTCTCTCTTTCTCTTATTTATTATAAATTTTTAAAATTATAATTTTATAAAAGAGTAATACACGAAAAAATAATCGTATATGAGCGATATGAACGCGCCTTGAGGGACAAAATCGCTTTGCGTGTGTGCGTGCGAGCATACGTACGTGAGAGTCTAAACCTTATTATTATGAAGAAAAATAAAATGTCACATTTCTGGTCTACGATTATCATTCCTCAGGATTGACTGCACCAATCTTATTCAAACTGGTCGCAATCGAAAGCTTGCATCCACATTGTATAAGAAAAGTGTCGTTAGATTTTTGATTAACGGCTTGGTTCCTGAGGAATTTTAATCGAAAGTTTATTAGACGTAAAACTCCGGATAAGCTACTTGGTAGCGTCGCGGCCCCTGTACATAGGCAACATAGGCAAACCGCTGACAAGCCGAAACGTTTTTTTTATATACTTGGCGTCGCGACGCTACCGCGTCGCTTGATATATTGTTATGTATTAGCTATTATGTGTAATTCAAGTAGCGCGCGTATTCCGATGGTAGAAGTAGAGCGCGCTTTCCAGGATCGTCGCGGCCGCGTGGCAAGCAATGATTTGTATAAATCGACGTATCGCCTTTAGAGGAACGATATATATATATATATATATATATATATATCTTATTGTATATATATATTTTTTTTTTTTTTTATTTATTTTTTTATTATATTACTATTATTATTATTATTAATGAACAAAAAAAAATAAAAATAAAAATTGATTTTTTTTTCTCTTTTTATTCTCTTATCTCTAACGTATAGGTAGAGTTTTCTTCCGGCCGTAGTAGAGGATATACCGCATTCATCTCCATGGCGCTATGGGTTTCTTGTTTAGTGAGTTTTATTGCTTTATTATCTTCCTGCGGTGCGCTTGGCGGTGGTGGTGGTGGTTGATTCGGCTGTTGTCTTTCAGGTCGCCCCCGTCTTCCGAGATGTAATAAAAGATTTGTAAGAGAATCCCAGATCGCTCCAAGTAGATATATTGACCATCCGTACACGGTATGTAAGGCATATCCGTGCACAATTGTGTCTAATATTAACTTGGAAACTCTTGCAATTAGATATATGCCGAGTAGTCCAGCGCAGATATTGCCGAAAAATAGAAACTTATTCCAGAATTTTTTCCAAGCGGAAGCGGCTATGTTTTACGAACGAAGGAAACTTGCGTACATAGCAGATCTTAGCTCTGTGTGCCGAGAAGCGTTGTTCCTCAATTTCCTTGATGTGTTATGAAAACTTTCGGCAAATCTCACTTACAGGCACGTAACTAAGTCGTTCCGAACGAAGGAAACTTGCGTACATAGCGATCTTAGCTCTATGTGTCGAGAAGCGTTGTTCCTCAATTTCCTTGATGTGTTATGAAAATTTTCGGCAAATCTCGCTTACAGGCACGTAACTAAGTCGTTCCGAACGAAGGAAACTTGCGTACATAGCGATCTTAGCTCTGTGTGCCGAGAAGCGTTGTTCCTCAATTTCCTTGATGTGTTATGAAAATTTTCGGCAAATCTCGTTAACAGGCACGTAACTAAGTCGTTCCGAACGAAGGAAACTTGCGTACATAGCGATCTTAGCTCTGTGTGCCGAGAAGCGTTGTTCCTCAATTTTCTTGATGTGTTATGAAAAATTTCGGCCATCTTCGCTTACAGGCACGTAACTAAGTCGTTCCGAACGAAGGAAACTTGCGTACATAGCGATATTAGCTCTGTGTGCCGAGAAGCGTTGTTCCTAAATTTCTTTGATGTGTTATGAAAATTTTCGGCAAATCTCACTTACAGGCACGTAACTAAGTCGTTCCGAACGAAGGAAACTTGCGTACATAGCGATCTTATCTCTGTGCGCCGAGAAGCGTTGTTCCTCAATTTCCTTGATGTGTTATGATAATTTTCGGCAAATCTCACTTACAGGCACGTAGCTAAGTCGTTCCGAACGAAGGAAACTTGCGTACACTTCCATCTTAGCTTTGTAAGCCGAGAAGCGTTGTTCCTCAATTTCCTTGATGTGTTATGAAAATTTTCGGCATATCTCGCTTACAGGCACGTAACTAAGTCGTTCCGAACGAAGGAAACTTGCGTACATAGCGATCTTAGCTCTGTGTGCCGAGAAGCGTTGTTCCTCAATTTCTCTGATGTGTTATGAAAATTTTCGGCAAATCTCACTTACAGGCACGTAACTAAGTCGTTCCGAACGAAGGAAACTTGCGTACATAGCGATCTTAGCTCTGTGTGCCGAGAAGCGTTGTTCCTAAATTTCCTTGATGTGTTATGAAAACTTTCGGTATATCTCACTTACAGGTACGTAACTAAGTCGTTCCGAACGAAGGAAACTTGCGTACATAGCGATCTTATCTTTGTGTGCCGAGAAGCGTTGTTCCTATATTTCCTTGATGTTTTATGAAAATTTTCGGCAAATCTCGCTTACAGGCACGTCACTGAGTCGTTCCGAACAAAAGAAACTTGCGTACATAGCGATCTAATCTCTGTGAGTCGAGAAGCGTTGTTCCTCCTGAAAACCGTAACCTTAAATACGAACCAATTTCCGGGGAGAAATTTTCACTCAAATAAAGCTTTTAAGTTTTTGGGAAAAATTAAAAAAATTTTAAAAATTTTAAACTCAAAAATGGCCTTTAAATATTTTTAACCAAAACCCCCGGCCCCTTTAATTCGGGGCCGAAGCTCCCCAAAGGGGAAACAATCTGGTACAGCTCCCCCCCAGTTTTGGGGAAGAGGCCCCCCCTTTCCCGGAAAAACCCCCCCTAAAGGGGGACTTTTTAAATTTTTCCCCGTTCTTTAAAAATTTATAATTTGGGGGTCCGAAAGTTTTTGGGAAAAAAAAACCCTGGGAAATTTGCTTATTTGGGGTAACCAAACTTAAAAACCATTAAAAAAAAAAAAACCCTTTTTTCCCAAACCCCAAAAAACCTTTTTCCCAATTCGTTAAAAAACCAAAAAAACCCCTTTTCCCAAAACCCTTAAAACCCCTTAAAAAAACCCCTTTTTCCCCCCA
>CAJQTV010000327.1:0-134336 GCA_907163055.1 Formica aquilonia x Formica polyctena | reverse complement strand
CTCTCTCGTCTCATCAACTATATTCAACAAACACTAGAACTCGCGGAGATACCAATCTACTTGTGGACGGACTCTTCGGTATCGCTCACCTGGATAAACAGTTATTCCTCTCGTTGGAAAGACTTCGTTCGTAATCGAGTGGCGGCAATTCAAGAACGCGTACCTCAAGGACATTGGCGGTTTATTCCCGGTAAGGAGAACCCAGCGACTGTGCTTCTCGCGGCCTCTCTTCCGCTCAACTCTCTCGGCATCATCTTTGGTGGAATGGTCCCTCATGGTTAGCATAGCCTCCTCAACATTGGCCAAGCATGGCATCTCAACCAGATTCGGCGGCGACTCTCGAAAAACGGCCAGGTCTTCTTCTCAAGTCCTCAATGGCGAAGCAACACTATCTCTGGCGGCCTCTCTATCGACTCTCTTCACTCATTTGGCTTTTTTTCAGATCATTGCACTTTGCAAACGTTGTTGCAATATACTAAAAATAATACCACAGTCTTTTCTGGCCACCCCCTCACATCTGAAGACCTGGGAAACGCACGGCTATATGGGGATTCGATCAGTTCAAGCGGCATATCTCTTATCGGATCTGACAGTCATTTCAAGCGGAGCACACTTGTCAAGGTCTCATTTTCTCTCCAAGCTCACGGCCTTGTCGATCATTTTGACCTCCTCAGAGTTGGATGTCGACTCAACCATCCTCAATTAAATCCCGAGTGCAAGCAGCCAGCCATCTTGCCACGGGATTTATATCTGTCTCAACTCATTATATCGGACGATCATCTAAGGACTCTTCACGGCGGAACTCAGGTAACCTTGACATATCTTCGCCAGGCTTACTGGATCGTCGGTGGCCGAGCCCCAGTAAGATCTCACATTCTCCGCTGCGTTCGGTGTGCTCGACAACGTGGCGTAAGGGCACAGCAACTCATGGGTCAACTGCCATCATCTCGCATTTCGCCATCTCGTCCTTTCCTCAACACAGGGGTTGATTACGCCGGCCCTCTCACTCTCAAAACTTGGCAAGGACGAGGGGCTAAGTGTCACAAAGGCTGGTTAGCCATCTTTGTTTGCTTCTCAACTTCAGCGGTTCATCTGGAGGCAGTGACAGACTACTCAACGAAGGGATTCATCGCAGCTTATCGGCGGTTGACGGGACGGCTAGGTATCTACCAAATCCTCTTCAGCGACTGTGGAACCAACTTTCTCGGGGCAGATACCTCTCTTAGGCGGCTATTCACATCAGGATTCAAGGAATTTTCGGAACCATCTCAGTTGCGGATCAATGACGGCAACACTTGATTCTTCAATTTTTCGACCACTCTTCAGTTCGGCGGTAAATGGAATGCAAAAATCCGTCAAGTATCACCTGAAACGGAATATCGGCAAGAATGTCTTGATCTATGAAGAACTTACAACTCTTCTGGTCTTGACCAGAGGAACTTACAACTCTTCTGGTACAAATCGAGGCAGTTCTCGCTCCAACTACGATTCCGGAGCCATCTCTTTCATCGGTGCCCATAACAAGGCTATCTCCTTGGCAGCTTATCCTACAACGGCACTTCTCAGTATCGAAGTAGCATCATCCCTCAAACAAATCAAGTGTTTCATCTTGGGACGGACGGACTCTCTAGAGCGGTCACCCTCAAGACGGCGACTACGGAACTCAAGCGGCCTATTACCAAGTTGGCAGTATTTCCGGTGGCACCAGATCAATCCTCACTCACAAAGCAATCAACAACAGATCCGGCCTCATTATCATCAAGATAATAATTCTTCAACGCTGTTGTAGAAGGCGGACGGAATGTTCAGGAAATATCGCTCCCTTTTCTCAATCTTTGTACCGGCATCTCACTTACTCTAGTCCTTCTCTCTAGCATTCTCTCTCTCTCTTCCTTTTTCCTCTTGTACGCGGCCGTGACCCAATCCCGCAGCCTGTCCTATCAATCTAACTAGTCTCGCGCAATGTTATCACCCAATCATAAGCACGCTCTCAGGACCTTATCCGCGCTCCTGCGTCGATATCGACCCTTCCGGAAATCCTCGATCATTCTGTGAGTACCGGTCTATCGTGACGCACGTTGCCTTTAGGACAGTTATAAAGCTCTCTGAATTCGGATTCGTCTCGCGGTTCTGGTTAAGTGATAAATCTCTCGGTTCGTCTCTCAAGTAATTCGTCATCTCAGAATCAAATCAGCGGCATCGAACGTACTCAATTATTCGCGAGGGAGAACAAGGTTTCCCTATCTCAAGAACCAGAATCTGTACGCAGTTATCGTGTGAAGCACGCGGTACGTCGTCAAACGACGTAATATTCTCTTGCCACCTCTCTCGAATTCCTCGGCGGATTCCTCGGTTTTTCTCAATTACAAACGATAAACCTATTGCTTATGATCCTAGAATAATAAGAATTAGTGTAATTCTAAGAATAAAGCGTGATATCATCGCTCGAATAATTGTGAAGTGCGGCTCATTTTTCTTTGTGTGTAAATCATTGACTGTTCTGTCCGACACCCCCGAAACCAGACATTTCTCGGGTTCTTTATTAAACACTTTGTAACGGTTCACCTTTCCCGTACGCCGCGGATCAAGGCTCGCCGGTGCCAGGATTCGGGAGAAGGGGGAAACTCCAACTTACTTGACCTCGGTATAAGCGGTTTAAATAATTTGGTTTATTCAAGCGGTTACTATATAATATATGTAACACAGAGAACTATGCGAAGCAACATGCGGGAACGGTGCGTACAGAGTTTCGCGCGTGAGCGGTTGTTATTCACAAGGTGACGAGCAAGCACGGTTCGTACAGAGTTCCGCGCGTGAGCGGTTGTTGCGCGTGGAGCTCGGGAATCGAGCGTGGCTCAAGCGGCCGTGTTCGGCAATCGCGGTGTTCGCATGCAAATAAGCTATGATTATTCCGTGAGGTACAGTACAGATCTTAAACACTACGGGGTGTCGCGTGGCCTTCAATGTAGTTCCAACTGCCTGGCGGCCTTATCCTTAAAAGGACGGGGCGTCGGCGTTCTCGGCGTTCTATCCTTAAAAGGACTGACGCTCCTTAGTAGTCTGAAGGCCGTGTATGAATGTGGAAGCGGCGCAATACTTGGTGGGAATCCTAATATCTAATTAACTCTACAGTCTGAATGCGCGGTATGTACAGGGCGGTCTTACAATACGGACAGGTCGCGGTATATACAATGCGGTCTTACAATATGAACAGGTCGCGGTATATACAAGCGGTGCTAGAGTCTATCAGGACGCGGAGACCGGAGCGGTCTTACTGGTTACGGTATATGTACAACGGTCTTACAATAGAACAGGTCGCGGTATATGTACAGAAAGATACACGGAGACCAAAGTGGTCTTACGGTGGAAACGGTCGCGGTCTATACAAACGGCCGTCCAGGTTGAACGGTACGCGGGGCGCGGTACGGTCTTATGAACTAAGAGTGCGCCGTCCCAGCAACCGGGAAGCCCGGCATAACCACGGGTAGCCCGTGACCTGGTTTAACGCTAAGGATTGAGAATGCGCCGTCCCAGCAACCGGGAAGCCCGGCATAACCACGGGTAGCCCGTGACCTGGTTTAACGCGGGGTAGGATGCGCCGTCCCAGCAACCGGGAAGCCCGGCATAACCACGGGTAGCCCGTGACCTGGTGTAACGCTAGGTATCAGGATGCGCCGTCCCAGCAACCGGGTAACCCGGCGTAACTACGGGTAGCCCGTAGCCTGGTGTAACGCGGTATAGGTTTCGGATCAAGAGTTGTACTAGGTAGGACTCGGGATCGGGAACTGGTAACGCTACGCTCGCCGGAGCGCCTTATATACCGGCGGCCGGCCTCCCACTCGCGCGAATCCACGTGTGGTGGGGTGGTCCCTACGGTGGGGCCCAGTGATGCCAGAATTGAGACGCGAGCAACATGCAACCGAGGTGGAGGGGATAACACACACAAGCGCAAACAGCGTACGTGTGAGCTCGGCGCTTCGGCTAGCTTCGGATAACAGAAGAGGACAGATGTACTGTTTTCTGTCTCTCTCCTTCCTACCGAACCGGCAACGATACGGGCGACGGGCGACGGGCGACGAGCGACGGGCGACGGGCGATGTTGTTCGTTTCTCGATTCTTGATGCATGACAGCGTTAAATGTTCTTTTTACAGCCTATTAATGTGTTATATATTAAATGTTTTCTTTCAACCTTCTTCTTTAATATGTTTTAAATTAAATGATTTTTTACGTTTTTGATAATATATATTTATATCAGAGTTATAAGAGAGAATGCATTATTATATTAAGACAATACTATGCTTTAATTTTTTTTTTAAATTTATGTCTACTGCATATAAAAGTATTCGAGTAAAATACTCGAAGGTTGAACATTATATTAAACATTTCATATTCTACATACCGAGAAAAAAAAATAATTTGATAGTAGAAAATTTTATTTTATTCGAGAAAACTATTTATTCGGTGAATTTTAATAACGTTTTTGTTTATTGTTAAATCTTTAAGTTTCTTAAGTATAATATATTTATTTAGTAAATATAATAAATATTAAATATATTTTTCTTATCAAAAACAATATCCAGATTATTAAAAAATATTATTTAAATGAAAAGAAATTATACAAAGATAAAAAATGAATATTGATAGAACAAATCAAATAATTTTTGTTAATAATATACTGAAAGAATAAAAATATATATATTATGCCAGCACTTTTATATATTTAAATAAAAAAATATGTATTAATTAAAGCAGTATTGTTTTAATGTAATGATGTATTTTCTTATTACTCTGGTATAAATATATAGTATCAAAAGGTTGTAAATATATTTTTAAATTGGAGAAATAATATTTGCAATTGTAAATATATTTACAAAGCATTGGGGTTTAACTTAATAAAATAAATAATAAATTTTGGAAATAGTTACAAATTTCATTTATACAACTCGACATATATAATTTATATGAAAATTAAACTCCTACTTTTTGTGCTTCAAACAAACAGTTTACAAATATTTATCGTGCTGAATTCAATCAGTTTAATATTCTGAATCTTGTGTTGGGCTTACATCAGATATAATCAGAAATTAAACTGATTGAACACTACTACGCTTTAAATCTTATATTACTAGCCAAACCTTGCAGACTTTATATTCATTTGTAAAAATGCGAGAAAATACATCATCTAACGAAGAAATTAGTAAATCGCTCACATATTTAAATGAAATGAATTGATTTTTAATAACAAAAAATCTAATTGTCTAAAATACATATTTGATTAAATATTATATATTGATTAGTATTATGTATTTAGGATGGCTTTACATAATGAATGGTGCTTTTCCACACCACCCATGGGGTATCACCAATGGCGCGTTCGGTTTTTTTAAGTGGACCTTCGCCTGGAACCCTATTATACCACTGTATGTTATATATTATATTGTATCTTTCATTTACAAGTGTGATGTCTTTTATAGACAAGATATTTTTTACACACTTGTTTTTTAAAAATGTGATGTCTTTTACAGACAAGATATTTTTTACACACTTGTTTTTTACAAGTGTGATGTCTTTTACAGACAAGATATTTTTTACACACTTGTATTTTAAAAATGTGATGTTTTTTACAGACAAGATATATATTACATACTTGTTTTTTACAAGTGTGATGTCTTTTAAAGACAAGATACTTTTTATTTTATTTTCAACATTATTATTACATATCATTAACCGATGACGGATCAGCAATGTCATCAATGTCAGCAGCATATAATGTAAGACTGTTCATTTTCTTAGGACAAGTAGAATATAATTTTTCCGATGACATAAGAGATAAATGCTTTTCATTAATCTTCATGTCTAGAACAGTTTGTTTTCTCGTTTTTAGTGCAGATTTTAATACACAAATAGCATTTATACACGCGGGCGAAAGTTTATTTCGTTTTTTTGTTTTTATATCAGATAGAAAAAAAAACATTCTTTCTGGGTCAGCATTTGAATTTGGAAGTGATCTTATAGCATTCAAAAGAGATTTTAGGTTGGGATATTTACGTTTTAAAATTTCTTTCCACATCTCATCAAAGTTTAATTTAGAAAAATGTTTTTTTTCTGCTATTATAAAATCGAGATGTAAAGCATGCCACTCTTTTTTCTATCTGATATAAAAACAAAAAACGAAATAAACTTTCGCCCGCGTGTATAAATGCTATTTGTGTATTAAAATCAGCACTAAAAACGAGAAAACAAACTGTTCTAGACATGGAGATTAATGAAAAGCATTTATCTCTCATGTCATCGGAAAAATTATATTCTACTTGTCCTAAGAAAATGAACAGTCTTACATTATATGCTGCTGACATTGATGACATTGCTGGTCCGTCATCGGTTAATGATATGTAATAATAATGTTGAAAATAAAATAAAAAGTATCTTGTCTTTAAAAGACAACACACTTGTAAAAAACAAGTATGTAATATATATCTTGTCTGTAAAAAACATCACATTTTTAAAATACAAGTGTGTAAAAAATATCTTGTCTGTAAAAGACATCACACTTGTAAAAAACAAGTGTGTAAAAAATATCTTGTCTGTAAAAGACATCACACTTGTAAATGAAAGATACAATATAATACATAACATACAGTGGTATAATAGGGCTCCAGGCGAAGGTCCACTTTAAAAAACCGAACGCGCCATTGGTGATACCCCATGGGTGGTGTGGAAAAGCACCATTCATTATGTAAAGCCATCCTAAATACATAATACTAATCAATATATAATATTTAATCAAATATGTATTTTAGACAATTAGATTTTTTGTTATTAAAAATCAATTCATTTCATTTAAATATGTGAGCGATTTACTAATTTCTTCGTTAGATGATGTATTTCCTCGCATTCTTACAAATGGATATAAAGTTTGGCTAGTAATATAGGATTTAAAGCGTAGTAGTGTTCAATCAATTTAATTTCTGATTATATCTGATATAAGCTCAACACAAGATTCAGAATATTAAACTGATTGAATTGAGCACGATAAATATTTGTAAACTGTTTGTTTGAAGCACAATATGTAGGAGTCTAATTCTCATATAAATTATATATCTCGAGTTGTATAAATGAAATTTGTAACTATTTCCAAAATTTATTATTTATTTTATTGAGTTAAATCCCAATGCTTTGTAAATATATATATTTACAATTGCAAATATTATTTCTCCAATTTAAAAATGTATTTATAGCCTTTTGATATTATATATTTATACCAGAGTTATAAGAAAATACATTATTACATTAAAACAATACTGCTTTAATTAATACATATTTTTTTATTTAAACATATAAAAATGCTGGCATAATATATATATATATATATATATATATATATATATATATTTATATTTTCAGTATATTATTAACAAAAATTATTTGATTTGTTCTAGCAATATTCATTTTTTATCTTTGTATAATTTCTTTTCATTTAAATAATATTTTTTAATAATCTAGATGTTGTTTTTGATAAGGAAAATATATTTAATATTTATTATATTTACTAAATAAATATATTTTACTTAAGAAACTTAAAGATTTAAATATAAACAAAAACGTTATTAAAATTCACCGAATAAATAGTTTTCTCGAATAAAATAAAATTTTTTACTATCACATTATTTTTTTCTCGGTATGTAGAATATGAAATGTTTAATATAATGTTCAATCTTCGAGTATTTTACTCGAATACTTTTATATGCAGTATACCTAAACAAAAAAAAAAAAAATTAATTAAAGCAATATTGTTTTAATGTAATAATGCATTTTCTCTTATAACTCTAATATAAATATATAATATCGAAAGCGTGAGAAATCATTTAATACATAATGTAGGAAGGAAAGTTGGAAAAAACATTTATTATATGACATGAAAAGGCTGTAAAAAAAAAAAACATTTAACGCTCATGTATATCAAGAATCAAGAAGCGAGCAACATCGCCCGTCGCTGTCGCCCGTACGCCCGTCGCTATAGTTGCCGGCTCGATAGGAAGAAGAGAGACAGAAAACAGTATATCTGTCCTCTTCTGCTATCCGAAGCTAGCCGAAGCACCGAGCTCACACGTACGCGGTTTGCGCTTGTGTGTGTTATCCCCTCCACCTCGGTTGCATGTTGCTCGCGTCTCAATTCTGGCATCACTGGTGGGGCCGCGACACGGGTGTGGGAGCTTAGGGGCGCCATTGGCGCCGAGCCTCGGAATTGCGGGCGGCTGGTCGGCCCGCGAGGCTAGTAACGGTATCGTTACAACTTTAAAACTGTAACGATACCGTTACTAACGGCCTCGCGGGCCGATCCACCGCGCGCTTTTCGAGGCGCAGAGCGCTCTGCGCATTACATGTACACGGTTCACGCTTGTGTATACCCTCCATTACGGAGTCATGTTGCTCGCGTCTCAATTCTGGCATCAGTGCCGGGCTTCCCGGTTCCTGGGACGGCGCATCCTAATACCTTGCGTTACACTAGGTCACGGGCTATTCGTGGTTATGCCGGTTGCTGGGACGGCGCATCTTTAGTTGTAAGATCGTACCACGTTCTCCGCGTCCAGATAGACCGTAAGACCGTTTCGTATACAGGGTAGGCCGTTTTAATGTATCCACTGAAATATCTTAAAATCTATAAGTTTAAGACAAAAATGTTTTAGACAAAAGTTGTATGGTATTGAGGGGGCCATTAGATGATACCATTGGTTTGACCTTGAAGAGTTATTTGAAGGTCACATGAAGGTCACATTTTAATTTTTTAAATGGAATACTATATTTTTTATTGCATATTCTTGTAGCTTATCTCGAGAGCTCTTCAAAACACTATAATAAAGTATTTTTTCATTAAGTACTTTTTGTGTTATTTTATATTTTAATCTGATATATTTTGATATAAAAATTAAAATATCTCGTAAAATATTTAGTTTTCGATAATCTTACCGTGATACTATTATGTACAGAATAATGAGACAAATCAATCCGTATAAAAAAAATAATTGTTTTTAAGAAAAAGTATGTAATTATTTACAATGTATTTTTTGAAACAATTATTTGTCTTTTTTATACCAATTGATTTGTCTCATTATTCTGTACATAAAAGTATTATGGTAAGATTATCGAAAACTAAATATTTTACGAGATATTTTATTTTTTATATCAAAATATATCAAAATGAAATATAAAATAACACAAAAAGTACTTAATGAAAAAATACTTTATTATAGTCTTTTGAAAAGCTCTCGAGATAAGCTACAAGAATATGCAATAAAAAATATAGTATTCCATTCAAAAAATTAAATGTGACCTTCATGTGATCTTCAAATAACTCTTCAAGGTCAAACCAATGGTATCATCTTATGGCCCCCTCGAAACCATACAATTTTTGTCTAAAACATTTTTGTCGTAAACTTATAACTTTTAAGATATTTTAGTGAATACATTAAAATGGCCTACCCTGTATATACCGCGACCAGTTAGGCCGTAAGGCCGTTTTGTATCTATACCGCGACCAGTTAAAACGTACGACCGTTTTGTTCTCCGCGTCCAGATAGACCGTAAGACTGTTTTGTATCTATACCGCGACCCGTTAGATCGTAAGATCGTTTTGTATCTATACCGCGACCAGTCAAACCGTACGACCATTTTGTTCTCCGCGTCCAGATAGACCATAAGACCGTTTTGTATCTATACCGCGACCCGTTAGACCGTAAGACCGCTTTGTACATACCGCGTCCAGACCGGCCACCAGGCCAAACCTTGTAATTATAGAGTTAATTAACCGAATAGGGATTTCCGCCAGTGTCGCGTCTCCTCCGCCTTTACATACGGCCATCATACTATCATAGCGAGCTAGTTCTTCTAAGGATGAGGCGATCAGTCAGTTGAAACCACGCGACACCCCGTAGCATTTAAGATCCATCTTATTGTAATAATTGCTTGCATGTAAACGCCGCGACCGCATAACACCTCAGCATCGTCTGCATGAGCCGCGCTCGCTTCCCGAACCTTGCACGCGCCATCTAAAGTGTAACATCGCTTCTGCGACTCTTTGTATCCACCGCTCTCGCACGTTTTCTTTGTAAATAGCTTTCAGTGTTAAGTCATTAATCACTGCTTAATAAACCATTATTCATTTATACCGAGGAAGAGTGAGTTAGAGTTCCCCCTTCTCCCGAATCCTGGCACTGGCGAGCCTGATCCACGGCGTCGGGAGAGCCATTACATCGGTGAACCGTTACATGGCGCCCGAACAGGGACCTGGCCAGTGGAAACTCCAGCTGGCTCAACCTACCTAGATGTCCGCGTGGGTGAACGAGTTAAAGAAAGACGAGGTAGTAAAAATATTGACCGCGTACGGGCTCGAGACAGTAGGGACCCTCGACGAGCTACGCCGACAGCTCCGCCGCTTTGTAAAGAGTAACTCAATCTTGTTCGCGTTCCGCGCTACCACCCCCAAAGGCACCAAGATGCCATTACCAAACGAAGGCCCCACCGCCGACACATCCGGAGCGACCGAGACCGATCCAGCGAAAATAATGAACCAGATCCAATGGGGGTGCCACTTCGATGGGAAGGACCCATTGGCATTCCTGGAGCGCATAGACGAGTTGAAACGAGGATACAGCTACACCGACGAGCAGTTGCTCTTGGGGCTACCCGAACTCCTTCGCGGCGAACCACTGATGTGGTATCGTAACTGCCGCGATAACTGGACCCAGTGGTCCGAGTTTTGCTGGGACTTCCGCGCCCAGTATATGCCCAGTATACCAACTGAGGAGTATGATCCAAGAGCGAAAGCAGCAACCACGAGAAGCATTCCAACAATTCGCCACCGAGGTGCTGACTCTTATGCGGCGCGCAGGCGGCTATTCGCCCCAAGACCAGCTTGAGCAGCTCTACGCGAATATGAGACCAGAATATCGGGTCACCGACATTGAGGTGATTGAGAATCTGCGCCGGCAAGAAGAGCGCAAGGCTCCCGGGCCGACAGTAGCGGCCGCCGCTTACAATCGTGACGAGTGCTGCTGGAGATGAAAGCAGTGAAGGCACATCCGGCAGGATTGCCGCCGGCCGCCGAAAAAATTTTGCTCCCGATGCGGGAAAGACGAGGTTTTGACTCGGGAATGTCATCCCCCGGCGGGAAACGGACCGCGGGCCGGAACTGTCGCGGCCAGTACCCAGCCTGAATCCGAGTGGAATTTACTCCGAGACCGCACGTACAGGTCCGTGTTGCCCGCCGAACGATATGGGCTCTTCTCGACTCCGGGTCGAAAGTATCGTTCATTAGCGCCGAGACCGCCCGCCGAGTGAAGGCCCGAACGCTGCATCCGGACACCGTGGCTACACACGTAAACTTAGCCGATGGGACGCGGATCCCCATCACCGAAGCCCTGGAACTCCCCATTATTGTCCAGGGGGAAACCATCCGACACCGGTTCTCAGTGCTGCCAAACCTAAGCAGCCCAATACTGATAGGCGTAGATCTATGGGCCAGGCTGCGAATTACGCTGCCACCACCGCCGCCGCCGAGAGTACCGATAAATGACCCGACCACCCTGGGAGTCGTGACTGTCGGTAGCACCACGAAGAAATCCGATAAAATCAGACGCCTGGAGGCATTCCTGTCGCCCGAGCTGCCAAAATTTGAGCGGGTCCGAGGGCCAACCGATTGGGTGCAACACCACATCCGATTAAAGCCTGGGCCCGCAATCAAGCAGCGGTATATGGGCCCAAGCAACCCGGCGATGCAAGCGATTATCGACCAGGTGGTTCGAACTATGGAGACCGAGGGGATCATCGAACCCTCGACCAGCGCCTGGAGCTCTCCCATCGCCCTGGTCAAGAAGAAAGACGGGGCGCACCGCTTCTGTATAGACTACCGGAAGCTGAACGCGGCATCCGAGAAGGATGCATACCCGCTGCCACATATTACGGTCACGCTAGACAAGCTGCGTGGAGCCCAATATCTGTCCATGCTCGATCTCAAGAGCGGGTATTGGCAGGTACCGCTCACTCCACAGAGCCGACCCGCGACCACATTTACCGTACCTGGCCGAGGCTTGATGCAATTCAGAGTAATGCCCTTTGGCCTGCACTCGGCACCCGCCACCTTCCAGCGGCTCCTAGATACAATACTTGGTCCGGAGCTAGAGCCGCACGTATTAGTGTACCTCGACGATATCATTATCGCCAGCCGTACGTTCGAGGAGCACCTACGACACCTGGCCGAAGTATTTCGCCGTTTACATCAGGCGCGGCTCCGCCTCAATCCAGATAAGTGCCATTTTTGTCGAACAAGCCTCCGGTACCTCGGGCACATCGTCGACCGCCAAGACATCCGCACCGATCCGGAAAAAGTGAGCGCCGTTGCAAATTGGCCAGCACCGACCACCGTCCAGAAGGTGCGCCAATTCCTGGGGTGGCCTCGTGGTACCGGCGTTTCATCGCCGATTTCTCGACCCTCGCCGCGTCCCTCATCCGGCTAACGCACAAAAACGTCAAGTGGACTTGGACGGACCGCGAAGAGACTGCTTTCCGAGGGTTAAAAGAGGCCCTGACCACCGCTCCGGTCCTGGCATGCCCAGACTTTTCAGAGCCATTCGTTCTTCAAACCGACGCCAGCACACACGGCCTGGGAACCGTGCTGACACAGCACCTTGATGAGGGAGAGCGGGTCATCGCTTACGCCAGTCGAACCCTCAACGCAGCGGAGCGTAACTATAGCGCCACCGAATTAGAGTGCCTGGCAGCCGTCTGGGGCATCCGGCGGATGCGAGAGTACTTAGAGGGTTACCGGTTTACGGTTTTAACCGACCATCAGGCTCTCCGCTGGCTGCAACAAATCGAGGAGCCTACCGGCCGTCTAGGGAGGTGGGTGTTCGAACTACAACAACACGACTTCGACATCCAATACCGCCGAGGGGCCCTCAATCGAGTAGCCGACGCCCTGTCCCGTACACCAGAGGCTAGCGCCATCACGCAAAGACCGGCGTGCCGGTGATACGGCCGCATGCTTGCGGAGGTGAAAGCGAGACCCACCGACTTTCCCGACTTCGAAGTACGGAACGGTCGACTCCACCGATACATGCTACATCTCGGCTTTGGGGAAACGCCATCTGCCGACCACTGGAAGCAGTGCGTCCCCACTGAGCAACGGGCGCCCTTACTCGGCCGGCTGCACGACGACCCGGCAGCCGGACCCCGGGACATAGGGAAAACCATCGTTCGCGTCGCGCACCTATATTATTGGCTCGGCATGTTTCGGGACATTTCGGGCTACGTCCGGAAGTGCCCCAATTGTCTAGCACACAAGACGCAGTAGCAAAGACCGGCCGGAACCCTCCGCGCAACCGTCTGCACCGCTCCTTGGCAACAAGCTGCCGTCGATTTGGTTGGGCCACTGCCAAGGTCTACGAAGGGGCATACTTAGCTGCTAACAATACAGGACCGATTCAGCAAATGGATCGAAATGGTCCCGCTGCGACGAACCACGGCCGAAAACCTTGCTCGCGCCGTGACCCACCATGGATGCCCAATAACACTGGTCTCCGACAATGGGAGTCAATTTACGTCCCAGCGGTTTAGAACACTCCTCGCTGCCTTCGGGATCGCGCACCGCGCGAATCCGGGGTGGAGGAAATATATCCAACAAGGAAAAAGAGAAAGGCGGCGCGTAGGAGAGAGAAACGCGAATGCGCGATACATCGATGATTCATTCGAGAACAAAGCGCGATACATCGATGATTCGTTCGAGAAAAAAGCGCGATGCACTGATGATTCATCGAGGAAAAATGCGGTTCGCTTCGAACGCGATTGAGAAACGCGTCTTTTATCGCCTTCTACATTTATTATTTCTACTTTTATTATTTCTATTTTTATTATTTCGATAAGGCGATAAACGCATATCGAAAAAATTTAGCGATCGATAAAATCGTATTGCGACATCCGCGTTCACCGTTTATGAATTGAGCGCAAGATCGCTCCGAAAAACAAAGTGCGAAGAAACGTAGTGCGATGGATCGTATCAACGAAATAATCGACACGGCCGATTTCGCCGCGGTAAACACCCATCTGTTAGGATCGAAGGCCTGATTATTATCTATCACAGATGGCGATGGATTTACGCGGAGAGGCGTACGGTGTTATTCAAAATAGCCCGAATTCGTTCCGCGTCAATTTTCGAATCGAGGAAGATGATGACATTGGGCTACTGCTGTGAGTATTCTCTATTCGACGCTTAGCGACGTTCTTTCTACTCTCTTCTTGTCTTTTTTTTTTAGAAAACGGGTCATAGATGGCATACGAACCGCGCGGGATGCTATGGCGGATCTACTCGCGTGGACAAAGATTCTACATACTCAAGCGCCAAGCGTTCATCAGGCCTTGCGCGAGATTCGAGAACGCGACGGTGGACTCGTACTCGCGCCATTGACCGACGATGCGAACGACTAATCGTGAGTATCTCTTTTAAAATCTATAATGAATAATTTAATATTTAAAGTAATATACAAATAAGATTTATTTTTTTTTGTTTCAGAAGGAAAAATTTCTATTTTATATATTTTATATTTTCATATTATTTTTATATTATATTATACATACACATATACATATACAAGATTTATAAATAAAAAAATGTTATCAGTATTAAAAGTGTATATTTTGTTTAATCTTTTTTTCCTACTCGCGCTATCTCTCTCACATCCCGTGCGAACCCATTGTGCTATTCTTTTCGTATGCTCTCGCGAATCCCTCGCTATACGGTCGCGCTGTATCTCACGCTATCCTTCTCCAGCGTCCATCTTCTCTCTCGCGTCGCACTGATGCTCTCTTTTATCGCGAAAGGATATGCGGTCGCGATAAAAGGAAGGACAGGATTTATTTGTAAACAACGATGAATATATTTTTTAAATATTACATAAAATACATAAAATATATAAAATACATAAAATGCGTAAAATATGTATATAGAATGCAAATTTAAATATAATATAAATGCTATTTAAATATAATATAAATAAAATATAAATTTTTCCTTCTGAAACAGAAAAAAATAAATCTTATTAGTAGTAAATCTTATTACTTTAAATATTAAATGATCCATTATAGAGTTTAAAAGAAATACTCACGATTAGTCGTTCGCCTTTCGTTCGACTACTGTATCGGTTCGCCCGTTTCGCTATCCATTTTCCGTCATTGCACGCTGAACGGTACGTATTCGTCGTTTGGCTCGAGGCCGAACAATTTTCTTAAGCAGAAAATGTCCCGATTCGCCCATTCATTGACGGTGTCGCATTCGCAAGCCCGCGCGATATTTCTCAATAAGTTCGCGAGGTTTTATCGCGCGCGCTGTCTCGCTCATCGTATCCGTCCTCCGCATTTGTCGTACGGCTCGAGGCCGAACAATTTTCTTAAGCAGAAAATGTTTCGGTTCATCCGTTCATTTCGACATCGTATTCGCGAGCTTGCCCGCTGTCTCCCCATAAGTCGGCGAGATCCTTTCGTGCGCGCCGCCGCACCCATCGTACCCAATCGATATTTAATGTTCATTTAATGTTTGAATCCGTCTATACGGATGTCGCTTTCGGACATAGCATATTTATCCTGTAAATATTGTGTAAAAAAATATTACACAATTTTTATAAAATGTACACTGCGAAATGCTACGGAATGGTGTTGGAAAGACCACGCGAAATGCGTGATTATTTAAAGTAATCGTCCACATCGTCGATCTCTTTCATGATGTACTTTGTTCGCGGACTGCAAGATACTTTATGGCGAACAAAGTGGGATAAACGTTGTCTCACTGAAACGTATTAGAGTAAGAGAAATGTCGCGTTCGGGGGCGACTAACGCGATAAAAACGAAGGCGCGGCAGAAGGGATACGCGATAAAAAGAAGACAGAGCTCATTCGTGTACTACATATATTTCGCGTATATGTATAAGTACGATGACTACATTCTTAATAGATAAAAATATATAATTAAATTGCATATATTATACAGGGTGTCCCGCAACGTGATGTCCACACTGAAACTGTGTATTCTTTGTGTCATTCTAAGTCACAAAGTCTTAATACACATATGCCCTAAAGTCGCTTGTTTCGAAGTTATAGCGAAAAAATGCAAAAGTAGTTATTTCTCACACTAATGCGAAAAAAGCACCTTTATGACTTACCTTACCGCACTAGTAGTGCGAAAATAACAGGCATTACAAAAATTATCGTATGTATGGCATGTGCGGAAAACAACGAACTACGTCGCGCATGAAGTTGCCGCATGAGCTGAAGCGAATGCGGCAACTTCATACTCGACATAATTCATTGTTTTCCACACTTGCCACACAAGATAATATTAATAAATTGACTGTCGTTTTAAGTGAAAACATCGCATAAACATAGCTTAGAAATTTCTCTTACCTACCAATCATGAGTACATTTTCCAATGAAGAATATGCCGATATTCACTTTTTTTTTTTTTAATCTCTAGTCTATGCGGATAAGCCAGTCAATCGGCAGCAGTTATTAAATAAAATAACAGACGCTTGTAATAATATACATAACGATGCGGAACTTCTTTTGCGTTCTACAACATAAATAATTCAAAGAGCGGAAGTGTGTAGACTAAAATGGTGGTCACTTTGAACAATTTATAAAGTAGTTTATAAAATAAATTATTGTTTAATTATCGTTTAATTATTGTTTAATTATCAATAAATAATATCATCTTTAATAAATAATATTGTTCTTATTTTATGCAGTTTTGTTTTTTCGCTATAACTTTGAAACAATCGACTTTAGGGCATATGTATTAAGACTTTTTGACTTAGAATGACAAAAAGAATACACAGTTTCAGTGTGGACATCACGTTGCGGGACACCCTGTACATATAAATAGTATATATAATATAGGTATATAACATAGATATATAATATATATCTATAATCACTCTTTGTTTTGACTTGATCGGGGTCGGACGTGTTTTCGTGTTCGCACTTGCTGTTTCTTCTTTTGAAAACGACCGTTTTCGAAGATCTACTATTAAATGAAAAATTTGCAAGGGGTGTTCTCATTAGAAAATGATGTGCAAAAACCTGTGTCGTGTCCATCGTGCAATACGGAATCTCCTGGCCAGTTCTGCTTGGCGCGGTCAGAGCATCCCTGGTACAACGGTCAGCTATTTGACTGTAAGGCGACTTCCTTTTCGACCTTGTCTCCGGATCTTGCTGTGGATGTAGCCTTCTCTCCGGTGTCCATCTCATCTCAAGAACAAGGATTTTTGCGCTCTGAGATTAGAAATCTTTCGTTTCTTATCAAGGAGGAAATAAATGAGTTAAGATCTGATTATAAGACTGAAGTCGACTCGTTGCACCGTACGGTCTCCGCTCTCCTCGAGAGAATCGCTGTTTTGGAGAAAAAAATTGTCGATATATCACCGTCTGTAGCGAGCGAGACAATTATTGAAGACCCGATCGCTGAGATGGAGGATAGACGTCGGAGAGTTAAAAATCTTATCATCTTCAACATAGAAGAGCCCGAAGCTGCAAATATGTTATCGTCTGATTTTCCTCGGGAGGAGCAGCGGAGGATTGAAAATATTCTAACGGACATTGTCCCTCAGGAATTTATCATTGATTGTGTCCGCAGAATCGGCAGAAGATCACCTAATAAAAAATGACCTGTTTGTGTCACCCTGCGCTCGGATGACACGGTCTTGAATGTGCTTAAAAACAAGAATAAATATGTTGGACCCGCGAAGATCTCAAGATCAAACTGACTTGCAGAGAAAATATTTACAGGATCTCAGACATAAATGAGTCCAACGACTCGTCGTTAACTATTCGATATAGGAATGGTATGCCTATTTTGGTGCGAGGTCCATCGGCGGCATCATCATCATCCCTACCAAAAAACGCGAGGCCCCTCTCTCGATCTACTACCAGAACGTGAGAGGCATTCGCACAAAATTATGCGAGCTCTGCAAGTCTATTGTTTCCATGGCCTGTATTTACGATATAATTGTTTTTGTCGAGACATGGTTGACGGGAGAGATTTCCTCTTCTGAGCTTGGCTTTAAAGACTTTAATGTTTTTAGACTTGATAGAAGCGCCGACACAAGTGCATTTGTAAGGGGAGGAGGGGTCCTTATAGCGATTAAGAAAAATATTGTTTGCGCTCAACTGAAGTCTCCTTTAAATAATGTAGAACATCTTTTTCTCCGTTTAAATTGCGGCCGGCGCGACCTTCTCCTGGGGGCTGTTTACATTCCCCCTGGTCTCCTCCTTCCCTATATTATGATCATTGTTGCTGTGTTGATGTTTTGGCGGCTGATAGGCCGGGCATTGATATATGTATTTTGGAAGATTATAATTTGCCGCATGTCAACTGGCACTCTGTTGTTCCGGGGATTATTTCTCCGCAGATTTTTGACTCTCCCTCGACTCACTGCCAAGTTTATCTCTTTGCGTCCATCATTGCGGAGCATTTTAATTATTATAGCCTGTTGCAATGTAACACCGTATTAAATGATTATGATGTATAATTAGACCTCATTTTCTCAAATTTGATCATTCATGACTTATGTTCTACTTATGTTTAATCTTTTTTACCCCTCGACTTATACCATCCATCTTTGTCTTTAATCATTAAAAATGCGTCTCCGTCTTTATTCTCTCATCGTGCGACGCGTCGTAATTTTAAGTATGGCGATTATAATTCTATTTGTTATTTTCTTGGCCTGGTTAATTGGGATAATGATCTAAATGGTTTGTCTGCAGATGACTCTGTTAATTTTCTTTACTCACGTTTAAATGATGTGATAGACAGATTTGTACCGTCGCAATTATCTTAGTTTTGCGTTTCCTGATTGGGTGTCGCGCGATCTACGTTTACTTATTAAAAAGAAAACATCCGCACACTGTTTATGGAAAAAAATTAACCAATTTTCCGATTATCTTGTATTCTCTCGCTTGCGCGCCGAATGTAAACATGCTACCGACCGTGATCACGCGAAATTTGTGAGCTTAATGGAGCGTAATATTTCCTGTAATGCCAGGTCTTTTTGGAGCTTTGTTAATTCCAAAAGTCCTGACAGAGTCCTTCCTTCCTGCATGTGCTTGGTGATTATACTGACATCAATATTTCTGTGGCTAATCTCTTTGCGCAATTTTTTGAATCAATTTATAAAAAACCTTCATTCGTCTGCTCGTCTGCTTATCGCAATGACTCTACCTTTTTACTTTCTGACTTATCTATTGACTTTGCTGACGTCTTTAATGCTATAAATTCTTTCGACATTCATAAGGGTCCAGGATTGGATGGCATACCTCCTCTATTTTTCAAATTACTGTCAGTTTATTATATCTCGACCTCTGTGTATTATTTTATAATATTTAATAAATCTTTAAGAGCAGGAATTTCCCCTGCTCTCTGGAAAAATAGCCTCATAGTTCCTGTATTTAAATTAGCCCAGTCGGGATGTACCAAAAAAAAGAGCTGAAATTGCATTAATTAATTGCACTAATTTTCTTTTTCTATTCGTTGGAGGGGGTCATTGGTAGTCGAAATCCAGATTTTCGGGACTCCACCCTTGTTGCTTCAGCCGTCATCTTGAATTTAAGGGTGAATTTGTTTTTATTAAATAACTCGCTTATTTTCAACTTTAGACTAAAAATGGTAATACCCAAACTTGTAGAAAATTTAATTCTCTACAAATTTGATCATTAGCATTTTTCGTCTACGATCGATATTTTTCGACTTAAACCTGAAAAGGGGGGATGAAATTTAATTATTGTATTATCTCGTTTATTTTTAACTTTAGCGTATAAACGATAATAAACAAAGTTGTAGGGAATAAAATTTCCTACTACTTTGGTCCTTACCTTTTTTCTCCTAGGGTCAATACTTTTGACCCTACGTCTATGGCCAATGTAACGGGACTAAAGTTGACCTGCCTACCCAAAACACTGGCGTCACGAGCCGGTGCGTACACGAAACGACGCGTCAGCGGTGTCCCTTCAGCCTAAGGCTGTTAGTCGATCGATGCTTTACGAAGCAGACGCATTGTAATAAAATGGTGAACTGTTTTGTATGCGGAGAATCTACAAACGAAAACAACGAATTGATAGTGAAAAAACGCGGTGTTCAGACACTTTTGTCGGCAAGCATTTTTAGAGGCGATGAAGAACACGAGCGAATGCTTCGAACTGTGGACAGCGTTTCTGTACACCCAGCGTGCTACAAGAGTTATGCTGATAAACGGTCGGTGGGAACTCATCGGCGAAGCCATCGGCGAAGCCATGACGCGCCTCGATCATCACCTACGTTACCAATAGTAGTCGAACCGCAAGTACCACCAACATTTGATTTTCAAAACTGTTGCTTTATTTGTACCGAACAAATACCAGATTTGTCGGTGCAAACAAAGCGTCCCGTGCGAATGCGATGACGAGTTTCAACCGTTACAAATAATTTGTTTTGGGAGACGATTTTCGATTATTTGAAAGAACGCACCGACGTTTGCGCACAAGAAATAAAGGCGCGCATCGAAAACATTGGTGATTCAACAGCTGTAGGAGCGATATCATCGCTTTTGTTTAACTGATGTAAAAAGTGCGATAGTAAAAGATATACGAGGGAGACCAATCTCTGATAAAGTAGACTGTGCCATGCAGTATATTTACAATTATATTGAAGAGAATTCTGACGAATGCCAATTCACTTTAAAACAATTGGAGAAAAAAATTGAGGAAGATTTTACTCCGGATGCGAGAACAATAAAAAACGCTTGCAACAGGAGTATGATGATGAAATTTTAATTTTTGAAAGAAAGGGATTCGAAACGATCATTTGTTTTTGTAACACTGGTCACAAATTATTCTCGCAAGGTTGGTACGAGGCGAAGAATTCCGATCCGGAGAAAGAAAGATTAAGAGTTATTCGCGAAGCGGCCACCATTATCGTAGAAGACATACGATCAAGACCGTACAATACGAAGTCGTACCCCCCCTCCGAAAATTTCATGGAAAACGTAGACAACGCTATCTCCAATTCTCTAAACGTTCTACTCTCCGAAATAATTTTAAAATCAAAAAGGGGTTCGCTGGACCTTTGGAAAAGGAAATGCACTTCCATCGCACATGCTATAATATCTGCAGTTCGTCCTCAATCTTCCATTTCCACATTAAAAATAGGGGTTGGCGCTTTGTTGTACAAAAAATTTGGGTCCAAAATGAGACAGTAGGCTGTGGTGTTAGAGGGAACATTCTCCTTGCAGTCGAACTCTATACGAACGTCCACGGTGATGCTCTTGATTGATTTGTTCTGTCGAAAACAGTCGATGACCACGAGCGGACCGTGAGTTAAAAATTTGCTTAGATTTAAGAGCGTCTTGTCGTTATCGCATCCGTAGTACGTTCTCCGAAGTTTCAAGTACATGTCGTACAGCATGGCGACTTTTCAAAATCCAGATTCATATCGTCATATGGATAAAAATCGGAATTAAGATGTAGCTTGATGTTGGTCAGTTTGCAATCGTCAAATCGGGAAGCCTCCTGAGACAGAACGTTCTTTCTTCCGGACTGTAGCGCGAAGATAACGTATCGCGGTTTCTCGAACTACGTCGCCGCTTTGACCGCCCACGAGTGTTTAGTCGTGCTCTGCAGAAGCGGAAACTCGTAGAGATCCCACGAATGAAAAGCGACGCTTAGATATTGTCGGTTGTCCAACATACGTAATAGCGCCAATTTATAGACGTCATTTAGCACTATATGTGGCATTCGCCATTGTATCTTCAATAAGAGACGATCTTAGGTTCGTACTTTCGCATGATATAAGACAATTATTGTCGTTGCGCGCTCGTATCAGAATGAGTTCGTGTTGCGCGTTGATCACGATGCGCTTATAATCCCCGCAGAAATCTAGCAACACGTTGAGTGGTACGCAAAAGTTGAAATCGCCGATCGGCCAATGAAGCGTCGCCGCGAAGTCCCATCCGGCGTTTTGTAATATACTGCTTCTCTTGGTCGTCAGCGACACGTAATTTTCGATCGTGCTCGTTATTCCGACATTTTTACTTCGATTGATCCCTACGCCATCGAGCTCGTAACGAATCTCCTCGAACATAAACGCTGCGCAATTATTCACCAGCCTCGTTGTCAGCGCGCTTTCTCCTTCCGCGCCCGACGGTTTCTTCGACTCGAATCTGCCCTCGATGTAGAGAAAACTTTCGCACGATAACGTGTATAGATCTTGTTGTTGTATTGGAAATCATATCTCGTCGCTATTTCCGAACGTGGTATTAGCGTAAGGATTATACGTGTGAGTCTCGATCTTGACGATGCGATCGTCGACGATTCGGAAGACGGCGGTTCCCCGCCGATGCTTAAGATGTAGCTCATTTTGCTCTCACAAATACGCGGTTTTCGGGACGACGAAATCTAAGGAGCGCAGGAAAGCCGCATTGGCGACGGTCAATCTCCTGCTCCCCTTTTTTCTCCTCTTTGCGTCGAGGGGCGACGCGACGGCGACAACGGGCGCGTTTTTCACGTTCGACTCAGTCACGACGAGCATAGTACGCGCGCCTCTTTCTCGCCCTATCGTCTTCGTCGCACGTGCAAACGAACTGTGATCTCTTCGCCGCGAAAATCGATCGATCGTCCGTTCTGATCCACGATACGCATGATTATGACCGGGTATTATGCTGTCGCTCGATTATTTAATGAGACGTATCCGAATCGTCGAATTAATAAGTCCACTGTCTTAAAAACAATAGAACGTTTTAGAGAAACTGGTAGCGTAAAAAATCGCCCTAAATCAGGGAGATCATCGTCTGCCACTAACGAAGAAAAACAACTTGATATTATGCAGACATTTATTGAAGATCCCAATTCTACTATTAACAGAGCCGCTCAAATTCACGATATTGCTCCCAAGTCCGTTTGGAGAATTTTAAAGAAAAACAAGTTCTATCCATACAACAAATTACAATATGTTCAAGAATTGCAAGACGAAGATCTGGAGCGTCGTATAGGTTTTTGTGAAAGAATGATGGCACTAATAGATGTCCGGCCCATCTTCCCTTATCAAATTGTTTTTACAGACGAGGCAACTTTCACGTTAACGGGAGAAGTTAATAATCAAAATTTTCGTTTCTGGTCAGATGAGAATCCGAATTGGGTGCGGGAAACTCACACACAATATCCACAAAAAATTAATGTATGGTATGGAATAATAGACGGCTACTTAATAGGGCCGTTTTTTTTTAAGAAAATCTGAACGCTCAAAGATATGAGAGATTACTTGTAGATCAAATAATTCCAGCCATACAAAATATTTTTCAAAATAATTTCGAAGAAATATGGTTTCAGCATGATGCAGCTCCTGCTCATTTTGGTTTACGGCCACGTCAAATTTTAAATGAGACTTTTCCATTACGATGGATAGGAAGAAGGAACAGAAATGAGGGAGGAGAGGATTGGCCACCTCGGTCACCAGATCTAACTCCTCTTGATTATTATCTATGGGGATACCTGAAGAGTAAGGTTTACAAAACAAAACCTGAAAGCATCCAAGAATTGATACAGCGAATAAGGGATGAAATAGATTTGATACCTTTTGAGACGAATCATAGAGCCATTTCTGCATTCTATCAAAGATTGGCATATTGTCAGGAAGTAAATGGCAGCCACTTTCAGCATTTACTTTAACACACTGAGTAAAATTTATTTTAAAACACGGAGTAAAAGGTTTTGAATCATTAAAGAGAGATAACAGTTTTCAATCGTCTGTTCTGCAACCTATCACCACTATGTACACATTCACACTTGTTTAGCCACACGCGCCCACACACACACATACACACACACACACACACACACACACACACAAGGGATCAAATTCATGCCACTTCCACGCAGTTGATCCTGGATAACACTAAGTGCATGAAATTTCGAAATTTGAACGGCCGCCATTTTGAATGAGGAGGTCGTAGCGAATTAAAATTTTAAGGGTGTGTTTGTTATGAAAAGACCTTTCAAACGAGCCCCCACTCGACCCTTAATCCAATTTAAAATTTTCAACCCCCCTCTTACCCCCGCGTACCAGGGGGTGGGGGATGATCGGTATCCATGTCATAGGGTAGCTTTTTTGATAAATCAAAATACGAGTTTTACCGTCTTTTGATATTTTCATTTATACAAAAATTATTTAGGGGTTTCCACACTTTTGACAAACCCTGTATAATCGTCGTTTTCGTCATCGTTCTTCGTCCCCCTTTTTTCGCTCCGCTTCTCTCGCAACGTTCGCTCGTCGTTTGCGACGAATCGCGGCTCTCAGGTACGCGCTTATAGCGTTTAACTCGTAAGATCCGATGGGAATCGCAATAATCTCGTCGTTATCATCGAAGTAAAATTTATTGTTCGTAGAATTTACGTGCGGTATCGTGTTGTAAGTTTCAAAATAATAAGACCTAGTTCGTAATCACCATCGCTGAGATCCAAGAGCGGAAAGTAGCTCGCCGCAAGGACGCTGCTTCGTCCGGATAGCGTGAGAGTCAGCGACATGATTGGTGAGAGACGAATCGCGATCAACTGCACTCAATCGACGAACGACGATTGATGTTATGATCGAAAATTCTTCCAATCAATTCTCCGGAGAAATCGCAGACACAATTGTTCGCTGATGCTCTGATGGCGCATCTGCTGAGAACGACGATTGTACCGGATATTCGTATCGCGTCCGAGATAACGCTAGAGTTCGCGCGGCGGACGAAAATTGCCGAAACCGTCGTAGTAGATCGCGTCGTCGTCTTTTTTCGCGTACGCCACCCAATGAGTACCCGGCCCCGATGTGTCGTCCAAAACGATTCCGCTCTCTCTACGGTGCGCTCGCAACGGAAGCGCGTCGCACACGCCTTTGAAGTGAAGCACGCGCGAGAATATCGCCGCGCGATTCAACTGTTCGTTCGTCATTACGCTGATGGACGGGAGAATCCCTAGCGTTTGTTTCCGCGAAGTTCTTTTTAGTTCTTCCTCTCATTCTCGCCGTAAATGCGCCGCTTCCACGTTTGTACGGCGCGAGATACAAACCGCGACCTTCCATCGTGCGATCGTGATGCTACAGCTCCTCCAGCTGTCGTCGTGCGGCTTTGCAATCGTTCACAGCCTTTACGATTCCCGCTGCTCCTCCAGCCAAAGAACCGAGAGCTCCCAATAACGGTAGTAGGGGCATGAAGCCGCCGCGTTTCGCTACGGGATGCGTTCGATTCCTTATAAAGATCGTCGTTTTCCTCTTGCTCTTCTTCCTCTTGATTCTCGCAGCCATATCTATTCCAAGTTTCGTTTTCGCTTTTATGGCCGCCCATACGGCCGTTGCAACGGCTCTCTCGGCAAGCGCCTGATCGGCAACGTGTCGATTGGCGAGGTGGTCGCTTTGTGAATACGCGACGTCGTGCTCGCGACAGGCCACGTCCAGCAATTAATATCTCGATCGCCTTGTGCGAGTCTTTTCGCGAGATAGGTGCCCGGTCCGCAGAATTGATAGCTGGGTATGTGCAGTTCGAAAGGAAGCGCGTTTATCGCTTTGTTTAATAAGCCGGCGCCACTGATATTACCGGTTACATCGTTTCATCGCTTCGCGAATTGCATTCGCCGCAATCTTTAACGAGCAGTGCCGGGCCGTCGATGTGCGTTTGTTGCAATGGATGATTGTAATGATCCAGGCATCGACGGTAGCGCCGCACCTTCGGGTCCACTCTTATATGTTCGGGCAATTTCTCCCACAATCGTTCCACATAGCGACCGAAATGCCGCAGCAAGATTATCTTCGGAATAAACCGCAACTGCTCGATGGTAAGATCTAGAATATCATCGCTATCTAGCAGTAGGACAAAAACATCTCGATCTACCGCACGCGATTCGCTACTGCGCGATCAACGACAATCAATTCGTATATAAATAAAAAACCATGCTTTGCGCGAGTGTGCCGCGCACGCGCGTGACGATCGAGAGGAATACGCTTTACATAACAACCGATCGCGATAAGAGTGCCAAATCTCGACTGTAGAATGCGACCGTTGGATGACGCGGGGACGCGCAGACACGGTCGCCTGCTGCCGAACGCTATTCGCTGCGTCGTTTGCAGTCCTCCTAATTTTGGTAAAACGAACGCTTTGATAAGTCTGCTGGAGAGCCCGCACGGCGTACGCTTGGAGAACGTTTACGTCTACTCGAAGTCCTTGCAACAGCCTAAGTATCAATATTTGGAAAATCTTTTGACACCGATAGAAGATATCGGTTATTTCATATTTTCCAATAACTCCGACGTGATTTTACCTAGCAAGGCGCTCTCGAATTCGATAATCGTGTTCAACGACGTAGTGTGTGACAAACAGGACACCGTCAGAGAGTACTCCGCTATGGGTCGACACTCGAACGTCAATTGTTTCTACCTGTGTCAAACGTACGCTAAAATACCGAAACACGATACGAGATAACGCGAATCTGCTAATTTTCTTTAAACAGGACGGTATTAATTTGCGGGAGCGGTGCACTTGGACACAGTACAATTGGACACAGTGCCAATGGACACGAAACTTTGCACACGGCTCAATTGGACACAGCGCATTTGGACACAATAATTTTGGACACAGTAGCTTTTGGACACAGAAGAAAATTCATTTGGACACCGTTCAGTAGCACACCGGTCAGTTGCACATCGTTCAGTTGCACACCGTTCAGTTGTACACATAAAAATGCACATCGTTCAGTTGGATACATATAAATGCATACCGTTCAGTTGCACATCGCTCAGTTGCACACCGTTCAGTTGCACACCGTTCAGTTGCACACCGCTCAATTGCACACCGCTCAGTTGCACACCGGTCAGTTGCACACCGCTCAGTTGCACACCGCTCAGTTGCACACCGCTCAGTTGCATACCGCTCAGTTGCACACCGTTAATTTGCCCACCGTAGTTGTAAAGCGAGGTCCACCCTGCCTACCAGCAGGGCGGGTGCGGGGGGGGGGCCGAAGGCCCCCCTTGCACCCCCCGTGTGTGTGTGTGTGTGTGTGTGTGCGCGCAACTGAGCGGTGTGCAACTGAACGGTGTGCAACTGACCGGTGTGCAACTAAGCGGTGTGCAACTGAACGGTGTGCAACTGAGCGGTGTGCAACTAAACGGTGTGCATTTTTATATGTCCAACTGAACGGTGTGCAACTGAACGGTGTGCAACTGACCGGTGTGCTACTGAACAGTGTCCAAATTAATTTTCTTCTGTGTCCAAAAGCTACTGTGTCCAAAATTATTGTGTCCAATTGAACCGTGTGCAAAGTTTCGTGTCCATTTGCAACGTGTCCATTTGCACCGTGTCCAATTGTACTGTGTCCAAGTGAAGGCCACTCCTAATTTGCGACACATATACAACGATCACATGAATACCGACATGTCGTACGAGAACTTTCACGCTGTATCGCGCGTGTTGGCAGCACAAGTATGATTTCTTAATGATCGATAGAAATAGCGCGCTCCGTAACAGTAAATACAGACGAGGATTTTACGACTTCGCCGTACCGTAGAGCGATCAGTCGTCGCGGATACGTTGAATACGTCGATCACTCTCCCGTGTGCGAGCGAAAAGGATCGATCCGTTAATCGCGATGACGGATATCGGCAAACGAGAGAAGACGGTGAAAGAGATCACTCGGACGCGTGCATCTATTCGTAGGAAACACAGAGCATTGAAGACCGGCAAGATAGAGAACGAGATCGCTATGGAGAACCATTTTAAGCCGATCGTCGAACCGTTGCGGTGCATCGCCGAACGCGCCGAGCGAGACGAGATCGAGCGAGACGCGATCAAACGCGAGATAATTAAGCGAGACACGATCGACGCCGCGCCTACGATGACGAGTGTCAAGAGAAAGTGGGAGGAGGAAGCGCTGACTCCTGCATGGGAAAAGCCTAAAATGAAAGGAGTACGAACGCGACAACGATTGGACGTCATCTCCACTCTGTTAGACGCGTCTCTCGCTGAACACCGCGAAGTTGCTGGGAAAGATTCATTCACGCAAGGTGGGCACGAGGTAGAGGTGTTCGAAACCGAGAATCTCGAATCGCCCTCGACACTCAAAACATCTGTTAGACGAACTCTGCGAACTTCTCAGGGTTGCGAAATGCTGCACGGCCAGCTAGGATCGTTGGGACGAAAGTGGGCGCTCTTCTCGATGGGAAAACACCAAACGAGATCGATCACGTTTACGGGGTGTACATCGGCAAGGACGGTGCGATGCTCGGCGATAAACAATTCGACGTAGACGCGGATGACTCTACACTCATAGACGGGATCAGATATATCAGTACCTCCGGTTTGTACGAATTAATCTTCAAGAAAATTCCCGACGGCCTCGTGTACACCGAAAATGATAAACTAACGTACAAGAGCATACTATGAACGACAAACGCTCACAGACGCAATCATGACGCTAGTAAATCTGTCTTAAGAAATAAGGGATACAAGTATAAACACGTCATCGCTCCGCTTTTTCAGAATGGCGCGAAAAAGGTGGGCGCGGGTTACATGCCATCAACCATGCGAGTCACGGGCGATAGAATCGATTACGTTCACAGGGACGATCCGAACGAATTAGTGGATCGCCTGCGATTTCTCGATGCTTTGCGTCAAGCCGGCAACGATGCTCACGACAACGAGATTCTATCGATAATCGATGAGCTTCGCAAAACAGGCGCTATCGTATAAATCTAATCGTCGCGTCGACGGTCGCCGCAGTTGTACACGAGATGCGCGCGATATCGACGCGATGTCCGTGAGCAAATTCGGTATACCTCTGAAGAAACACGGCTACGACGCGAAGAGAGAAAGATTACGCCCAGCTATCGAATCTTTGCGAAATTACGTGCGCGTTAACGCGCTGTGTCTGGGTTCCTCCGTCGACTACGACGCGAGAGAACGCAAGATAAGACGCCTGGCCTCGCCGGAGGAAGACACCGACGCGACGAGGAAGAGTTACGTCGAACTCGCGTTACGCGCCGCGAGAGAGGACGAGATCGGATATCGCAAAAGCGTGAAGAAGCGAGAGAATTACATCGCAATTAAGAAAAGATACGGACGAGGCAGGGCAGACCGCCGTCCTATTGTTCACGAGACTCACTCAGCTCAATAACGCTCTGAGTAAACGGATATGCGTTGCGGAGAGTGACATTTCGAAAATCGGAACGAGCGACGATGTTCTGTGTAAACGAATAGACGCTGTGAAAAATTTTGTTTGGAGAATCATAGCGAGCGCCAATGCTCTGAATAAACGAATCGACGCTTTGTATAAACAGATTGACGCTATGAAGAATATGCTATCGCACTACGCGGAGCGCGGATAATCGTATCGCGATACGGGAATTAACCGAGAAGTCGCGTGTTGCGGCGGATTCCGTAGCGAAGATACAGGAATTGAAAAATTCGACGTCGCGATTGTATAGAAACGCGAACGAACTGTCGAGATGAGTGACGGAACTGGTGGATAGACGATAAAACTCTGGATAAACGGATAAGTGATTTGAAGAAAATGGCAGTATCGCGCGCTTTAGAATGAGCGGCAAAAAATGAATTTTGGTGGAGGAGTTGCACGCGCCCACGAAAAGAAACTTCCCGCGTCATCGTGTCGCGATGCGCGGGTACAACGACCTGTGACAAGCGGATGTGATTGGGATGCGTCCTTACGCGAGACACAACAAAGGTCACATCTACTACTCACCGTTATCGATACGTTAAGGGGTTACATACCTTTGTCGAGAAAAAAAAATTGATTTCTTTTTTATCGGCTTATTAAATTGTATATACAGTACTGGACAAAATAAATCATACACCTTTCAACAAATTGAATTTGTTAGTATAACTATTCTTTTAACAAGCAAATAGATTATTAGATACAGGAAAGTCGAAGCATTTCAAAGTATTTAAATAAAGAAAATATGAAATAATAAAAATTATGCTCAATTCTTTTGTAAAAAATTTATTATTCAATATTGTTACATTTTGCCATGGACAAAATAAATCATACATTTATATAGTATAACGTAGGGAACTATCAATATTACATTTCATCGTTCTGCTGTTGTTCGTCATTCTATTGTTTGTTTACATTGTATGTACGACTAGAATTTACGTGTTCGGTGAGTTAGTAGTAACTGTGACGAGCAAGAACAATGTCACGGAAGCAAATTTCTCTTGATATCCGAAATCTGGTCATTCGCGACCGACAGAATGGTGAATCTTTTAGGATAATTGCTAATAAATACTCGATCTCTGTTGGAGCAGTGCAACACATCTGGAGAAAATATGAAACACATGGAATTGTGGCAAATTATTCCGGAAAAGTTCGAAAGCGGGCTACAACTTTTCGTGACGATACCAGAATCATTCGAATGGTAAAACAAAATCCGAAGCTATCATCAAAAAACATTGTGGAATCGATGAACCTGACTGTCAGCAGTCGTACTGTGCGTCGTAGGTTGAGGGAATCTGGATTAAAAAGCGTGTTCGCATCAAAGCGTCCCTTCATCAATAAAATAATTAAGAAAAAGCGATTCGAGTTTGCCAAGAAGTACGCGAATATGTCTCTAGACTTTTGGAAAAAAGTATTGTGGTCTGATAAGAGCAAGTTTGAATTATTTGGACAAAAACGGCGATCTAGGGTGTGGCGAAAACCTGGTGAGGCTCTTAAAGAAGTAAATATTCAGAAGACTGTAAAACACGGAGGCGGTAATATTATGGTATGGGGATGCTTTACATGGTCTGGTATCGGTAATTTGGCTCGAATTGAAGGCATTATGACGGCAGAAGGATATATTGATGTATTGTGCGAGAATTTGGAAGAATCTCTTTTAAAATTGGGTTTAGAAAACAACTTTATCTTCCAGCAAGATAATGACCCTAAGCATAAGGCGAAGAAAACCACTGCATTTTTCAAATCTAATAAGGTAAAACTGCTCGAATGGCCGCCACAATCACCAGATTTAAACCCAATTGAAAATTTGTGGGCTTATTTGGACGTGAACGTGAATAAAACGAACAAGTGACAAGACATCGTACTATGCAACACTCCAGAAGGCCTGGGAGGAAATTAATCCTGAATACTTAAAGAAATTAGTCGAGAGTATGCCTCGCCGACTGGAAGCGGTATTGAAAGCCAAAGGTGGCCATACCAAGTACTAATCACCATTAGAATTAACTTTATTTATTTGTTAACTATTACTTCTAAAAGTGTATGATTTATTTTGTCCAGAACAAAATGTAACAATATTGAATAATGAATTTTTTACAAAAGAATTGAGCATAATTTTTATTATTTCATATTTTCTTTATTTAAATACTTTGAAATGCTTCGACTTTCCTGTATCTAATAATCTATTTGCTTGTTAAAAGAATAGTTATACTAACAAATTCAATTTGTTGAAAGGTGTATGATTTATTTTGTCCAGTACTGTAGTTTCAAAAATCAATTATTCAAAGCGCATTAAAATATTCACAAAATTGACAATGATATGAACGAAAATGCGAGCAGCAAGGGAAGACTGCAGGGACTCTCAAGAATTACGTACATAAACCTGCGTTACTGAATATCGTTCAAACAGCCATTAAACCTGTGTACGAAACCCTAAGTAAAGAAGAATTGCTGCAAAGGTGTCTAGGAGGTTATACACAAAACAATAATGAAAGCTATAATCAGAAAATTTGGAAGATCGCTCCGAAATCGACTTTTGGCAGCCTTAGAATAATTGAAACTGCTGCTTATGTGGCTGCGAGTACTTTCAATGACGGAGCCGATGCCTATCTTCGAATATTAGATGTATTGGGCATACAAATTGGACGAAACGCTTACGATTATTGTCAGCAAGAGGACGCAAACCGGTTGATGCACGCTAGGATCAAGGCGCAGCAACAAACAAAGGAGGCGAGAACTGCTCGCAGGCAGGCAAAATCAATGCTAAATATGGCAAATGAAGCTCAGGAAGGTACTTCTTATGGCTTCGGAATAGCCGAGTAATCGTAAGTTCGATTTATAAAAGATATATTAAAAAGTTTTCATTTTAAAAATTTAAATGCGTTTTTCTCAAAACGTCTTTTTTTGTCAGTGTCTGCACGATAACTCAGCGAATTTTTAATATTTTTGGATAAAATTTTAACGAAAATTTTCTTCATAAAATTCTCTAAAATCTATCGGGAGCTTTTTCCGATTTTCGATCTTGTTTTTTTTTATAACAAAAAAAGTGGACAAATTTTGAGGCAAAATTGTAACTTTTTTTTTCAAGTTGTCTAATTTCGTGAATTTTTATAAATTAAAAACTCCCCCTCGATAGATCGTAACTATAACATTTCTTTATAAGAAAATATTTTTATTTTTCAGATCGAACTAACCTACAATGCAAAATCATGCAGACACTAGGATCATGAACGCTTATCATTGGTGGATGCAACTTGCCATAAAAGTTACAATTTTTTATGAAACTTAATAATTTTTTATATACATATACTCAAATATATAACAAATAAAATAAAAAAACTTAGTATTGATTACTGCATTATTTACTGAAAAAAAAAATTCCCGAAAATAGGCCATTTCTGCGCGCGACAAAGGTATGTAACCCCTTAAGCAAATACGCGTGACCCGTTCCGCTCAAGAGCAAGAACGCTAGCGAGGTTGCTCGAGCCTTATCTATGATAGTGCGAGACTCTAAGCGGTGTCCGAAAAATTTGCAAACGGATGAAGGAAAGAAATTCTACAACGCCGAAGTGCGAAAGTTTGCGGAGAAGCACGGAATGAATCATTATTCGACATATTCGGCATGAAGGCGTCGATCGTCGAATGATTCAATCGTACACTCAAGAATTCATATGGAAGTACTTCACGCCGAACGGAACGTACAAGTGGATCGACGCGTTGCTTCGACTCGAAGAGTACAATGCGCGAAAACATCAGATACGACAGTGCTGCTGCCATGGACGAGATGGATGCTTGGTTCGTGCCTCCTGCCGCCTTAAATCCCCCCTCATTTCACTCCGCGGTGTACATTTGTGCCAGCGTAAATGCTGGTAATCTGTCCACTAGATCCACCACGTGGTGACGGTGGAAGATCGTATTATTAATTGGGAGCAGAAGAAGGGGCTGCTTAGGCGTAATAGTTTAGGATGGACTACTCGAGGAGGCTTCCAAGCATACTGGTGATGAGTCAAGACTCATCGCTGAGCGGCTACGGGGGCCAATTTTCAATCGTTTAATACGATTGGACCGCTCTGGAGACGTGCTGGGGATGTCGTCTCTCCGTGGCAATCGGCACTGCATCCACTGAGCGAGATTCCATCATCGCTCTGGAGTCGTAAGAACTGTGTTAAAGTGGCGTGAGGTGTGAAGTCTGAATAGCTCAGTAGTAAGAGCAGTTGCCCGGAAAGCGAAACACTCAGGTCCGATTCCCGATTCAGCCATTCGTACCTCGCATATTTTTTCAGACCCGCAAATGTTGTTTTCTAACAATTATTTGTTGGGCTGAGGAAGTGTGTAAATGCCCTACACAGATACGACAGTGCCGCTGTCACGGAAGAGATGGTTCGTGCATGGGGCACTGCTCCTACTAATTTAAGAGGAGAATTTATCGAAGAATGGTCAGCAGAAAACGACCTCGATTGATAAACCGAGGAAGAGAGCCTACATGCATTAGATCCCGTGGAACATTGACGGTAGATTTGTCCTGGGTTTCTTCAGATATTACTGAATATATTAGTAATTGGAGGATCTCCCAGGAAACAATATTAGACCACGTATATATTGAGATGGAGGCATGATCTTGTACCAATTGTTCCGAATACCAAGCCTCAAAAAACTTGGAACTTTAAGAAGATGGACACAACGGCCTTCTTAGACTCATTGGAGTGGAGTTGTGCCTCTAGTCCAAATGACAGTGATGAATCATTGTCAGCAGAGGAATACATCACATGGATTCAGGATAAAATGAAACAGGCATCCGACGCGTCAACTGCGGTATTTAGGAAAGGCAAGAGACGCACTAGAGCATACTGGTGGAACGACAACATTGCGAGGATTAGGAGAGAGAGTGTAAAGTCATAAAGAGATTGGTCCCGTAGTAAAATAAAATGGGATGTCGAGGAAACTAATAGATTAAAGATTGTGTATAAAGACAAACACAAGGAATTAAGAACCGAAATTTGTAAGGCCAAATCACAGGCTTGGCAAGAATTAATTTCTATTGACCAAGATCCATGGGGTTTGCCTTACAAAGTAGTTTTGAAGAAGCTAAGGAAACCACAACTTGGATTCACTGAAACCCTGGATAGGATTACCTTAGATCAATTAGTTGATTCCCTCTTTCCTTATGGAAATCTGTCTATCGTTGCGGATACCAACGAGTGGTCTAATTTAGAATGGAATAATGAATGGGATATTACTCCGGGAGAGGTCTTCAAACACACCAAGAAGCGTCAGGTGTCAAATACTGCCCCTGGACCTGATGGTGTAAAAGCCCAAATATTGGAAGAAAATTCCAGAGTGTATGATGGACAAATTACAGTCTTGTCTAAATGTTTGTCCGAAGGAAGGTACCTTCCCGAAAGCATGGAAGAGGGCAAACATAGTGTTAATCCCAAAAGAGAATCCACAACCCAGCGTCATCGTAAAGGCTAGACCTATCTGCCTATTGGATGATATAGGGAAAATCTTCGAAAGGGTAATTGTCGAGAGGATATTACAGTGGATTGCAGAGAACCCAAACGCTGACTTTAGTAACAATCAATACGGCTTTAGGAAGCAGAGATTAACTGTGGATGTATTACGGATAATTCAAGATGAGACCCACCGAGTAATTAATAGAGGTAGTATATCCATTGCAGTTAGCTTAGATATAGCTAATGCATTCAATTCTCTTCCATGGTAGGTGATACGCAAAGCCTTACAAAAGAAAGGGATACCTCAATACTTGTGCAGAATAATAGATGCGTATTTATCGGATAGAGTTATTCGTATTAATTTGGTCAATAATGGTATTAGATCTAGACAGATGACTTCCGGTGTACCCCAAGGATCGGTTTTAGACCCTCTTCTTTGGAACCTAACTTATGACGAAGTTCTTAATGTTCAGTTAGAAAAAGATTGTTTGGTGATTGGATATGCTGATGATACCTTTATCCTAGCATCTGCAGACAATGCACCAGCAGCATGTATAAAGGCAGGTATTCAAACAGCTCGAGTCATGTTTCGTATAAGAGGATTGAGCCTGACGATTTCGGAGTTTAAGACTAGAGCCATGATATTTCATGGTAAACGTAAGCCTGAGATTATCCCGGATGTTTTAGTTGGTGATACTTATGTTCAGGTGACGGATTCAATGAAGTACTTGGGCCTTATGCTAGATAGCAGATGATCTTTCGGGAGACATTTTGAATATATGGAAGCTAAAGTGAATAATGTAATGAAAGCATTAGGTAGATTAATGCCAAACTTACAAGCCCCCCCTCACTTCACCCGGTATGAGACCTATCGACGTAACTCTCGCAATCGCCGATAAACTTTTAAATACGGTATACAGCAACGTAAAGATCGCGGCTCCGGCGAGATTCAAAATAGGCGATCTAGTACGCGTCAGCAAGTTCAAAACGATCTTCGAGAAAGGTTTCACGCCCAACTGGACCACCGATATTTTTCGAATAGCCAAGGTACAACGGACCAATCCCATGACGTATCTGCTGAAGGATTTGCGCGACGAACCGATTGCCGGAGGATTCTATGAGCACGATTTGTCACGCGTCTCCAATTCCGACGTGTATCTCGTGGAGAAGGTGCTGCGCTGAAAGGGCGGCAAAGTTTACATAAAATGGTTGGGAATGGACGAGTCGCACAACTCTTGTCTAAATAAAGCAACTGTATTATGATAAAAATATATTTTATATAAAATGTAAAATTTTATAAAATAAACTGTTATTTATCAAATAAACTGTTATTTATAAAATAAACTGTTATTCATAAAATAAACTGTTATTATTTATAAAATAAACTATGGGTTGTTTAGCGAGGCGTGTTCGTTTTCAGATGATGACGCAAGGGATAGGTAGAGCGTAATGAGGTGAAGTCAATCACGAGACTTCTTTTCTAAGTGTCATAAGAAAATATATTTACAGCGTATGTACAAGTCTTAATACTATAGCTTTTGGTGGCTCTGAAAAGGGCCGGTTTTGGGCTAACGCGTTTGGCGTTCCCGCCAAGTGATACGAGGCTCGGTGGTGGTTACGCGTAGGAAACTGATATTCGGCAGCGCGGGTGAAGGTACGCGTCGAAGGGCCGGCGGAGTCCCAGGAGGCATGTAGCCGACTTCCTCTCTGGCTACCTCCCTCTGCGTGGCTGTGTCCTGCGTGCTGGCCTCCCAATCGCTGTCTGATTGGGTCGTGTTGTCAGTCAGCGTTGGAGGTTGACACTGCGTACCCCTGTGTACTCGTGTGGCGGGCTGCGACTGTGTTCCGCAATCTCGGTGGCGGAGTGGCGAAGCTGCTAAGGGTGACAGTAGCGGCGGTAGGCTCCAAGGTGTTGCGGGAGATGTGTATCGTCATACCCGGATGTCCCACGGGTTTAGAAAGAATCGTGGAGGTCTAGTGTATTGCACCGGCGCCAGGTCTATCCGGTGTAGTCTCCACTTCCTGAAGCTGATACACGTTCTGTCGCTCGTAGATCCGGGTGTCTTCTCTGTCTCGATGGAGGGCTGCCGACTAGTCCCGGGTGATGTGGGAGGCAGCTGCGGTCGAGAAAGACTAAGGTCCCTTGGTACGGTCGGAGGCAGCGTAGGCTGTCGCTTTCCCAAAAGAATTCGTTGAGCTCGGTCTGACTGCTGGGCAGGAGGTCCTTCCCTGACTCAGAGCGGGCCGCGAATCGATGTCTTCTCGCAGCGCACCGTCTTATAAACCCCACTCAACGGATCTCACTTGCTGGCGCCGACTCTCGATCGTGGCCGCCTCGCGGCGAGCCTTCGTGGCTCGCGCGGTGCTCGCGCGTGAGTTTCACGTGCTCCGCGCGTGAGAATTTGTTCGCGCGTAATTGTGGTGGTTTCTTGAACCGCCACAGGAAAACTATTATTATTTATAAAATAAACTATGTTATACTTATACTAACAATAAGCTATACGAGTTTTATCGATTAAAAAATAAAGTTTATTACGATTTTTGATACAATATGAGTAACGAAAGAATGTGGGTTTCGGATCTGAAATCCGCGTCGAGCTCGTCTCGAGTAATAATAAATACCTGAAATTACTAAAGGTCTGGGGAGAACAATAAAAAATATCAAGGGGGGGAAGAATTAAACAAGGTTCAATTTTTAATCAAGAGACATCTAACGGGTATCGTAACAAGGAGACATTAATTATATCACCACGGGAGTAGGTTCAAACAATGTATTGAATTGAAACTATAATAAGATTATCTAAACAAAAGGCTTTAAATTAGAGTTATTTTAGGAACTGTATGACTGTCCGCTTCGCCGGTAGCGAGTTCAATCTGATACGATGCGACGAGAAGATAAGAACTTTGGCCAAAGTATATTCTGAATAGGACACTTTATCGGGATAGTATTAAATCAATAAATTATTAATTGCTATAATATATAAGGTTACTTAATCTAGAACTTAAACCGAAAGAGAAATCGTCGCCGAATTCTTTTTAATAATCATAAATCTAATTTTAATATGAATGAGTAATAGTCGTTAATTGTACAAACATAAATTAATCTCTATAGAATGTGTAAGGACTGTAAGAATATACATATCTCTGAATTATGTCGTCGTATCAAGACGAATCACAGCGCAATCGCTATGGAAGGAAAAGTAAGAGTTGACTAAAGCGCAGTTACTTCGAGCAGTCACCGAAGGAACAGGTGCAAGAGTCGGCCAAAACTCTTTTACCTTTGAAGGAGGTTCGGCGTGTTCAAGGCCGAGAAGCCTCCTTTCTCTACCCTAGGATGGGGAATATTGTTGCCCTTAAGAGCGAAACGTAGTACGCAGAAAACCAGACAATGCCGTTATGGCGGACAGTACTACGCCGCGAAACGAGCGAAGTTCGCTCTGGCCACCAAGATTTGTTGCTGCCCTCGAATATCTTTTATAAGAAATGGCAATGGCAAGGGTTAGACCTCGAAAATCATCCGTAGGATGATTTAGTAGCTGCCCTCAACCGTGTAATCACTCTCACTCTCGTAACTAGCGATCGCGACACACACTCGTAGGAAACTCTTCTTCCTTTCTCGTCCGTTTCCAAGCGAATTATTTATCAAGAAGCAGCGCGTTGCTATGGTTCTCTCACGCCGCTGTATCAGCGCCTCCGCGGCCTCGCGCTATCGATAAAGGAATGGCGATCGAAGCTCGCGCCTTCGCAGGGGCCCCGCAGTGTCGGCGATTGAGATTTAGCCCTAGGCGCAATCGGTGTCGGTGATGACTACTTCCGCAACATTCCCGCCCGCCTTCGACGAAGGAGTTGTCGAATGTGCTGCGTGGGATGGGATCCGTGGGCAGGACACATAGCTTGGCTACAGGTCGCTTGTAAGTGGACGTTGATGTCCTGAGAGTCACAACCCTTGTCAAGCCATCCGGTCCAGGGTGTAATTGAATGACCCTTGTTAGAAGCCATTTTCCCGGCGGATACCGTTCGTCTGTAATCAGAACTAGAGTACCCCTTTTAATCTCGTTCGGAGGGTGATACCATTTAGAAATGGCCTGATAGCGCTGTAGGCATTCCGAAGACCATCTCGACCAGAAATGCTCTACCCTCTGACGAAGTAGTTGCCAACGCGTGAGTCGAGGCGTGGACTCAGTGGAGAGGTTAGGCTCCGGGATGGCAGTCGGTGCCTCTCCAATCAGAAAGGGTGTTAGGGCAGAATAATCCGAGACATCGTCAGATAGCGGGCAAAGCGGCCGAGAATTCAATACCGCTTCAATCTGTGCGGTGATGGTAGTCATCTCCTCATACGTTACGGCGGTGCCTCCCAGTACACGTCGCAGATGGAACTTCACGGATTTTACAGCAGCCTTCCATTTTCCTCCAAAGTGTGGAGTCGATGGAGGGTTGAATCTCCATTCGGTACCGTCGTTGGCTAGGAGCGAGGCGAGGCTGCCAAGCTCCTTGGAGGATTGTGCAAATAAGCGTTTTAACTCTACGTCCGCTCCCACGAAGTTTGTACCACAGTTGCTTTGCAGTGTTGCGCATATGCCTCTTCTTCCAGCGATCCGTTTATAGGCAGCAATAAACGCATCCGTAGTATAATCCGTGACTACTTCGATATGCACAGCCGATGTAGCGAGACAAACGAATATGGCGAAATAGCCTTTATAGGACCGTGCCGCCCGCCCTCTCCAAGTTCTCAGCGTCACGGGACCGGCATAGTCAAGACCTGAATTGTAGAAAGGCCTCGCTGGAGTCACTCTGGCCGTTGGTAATTGGCCCATAAGCTGCCTTGCCCGAATGCCGCGATAGCGAGCACAATGTCTGCATCTCAGTATATAAGATCTCACAGGCGCTCTTCCACCAATAATCCAAATTCGCGCAAGAGGCTTAGGGTAACTTGAGTGCCCCCGTAGAGCAATCTCCGGTGAGCATCACCGATGACAAGTGTGGTTAGTGGCGACCTTCTGGGTAGAATGAGCTGATGTTTGGCTTCGATACCGATTTGAGCGTAATGGAGACGCCCACCGACTCGTAATAATCCATCCTTATCTATAAATGGCGTAAGTCGCACCAGAAAATTGGATTTCGGCAGTTGTTCTTCTCGTGGGATGAGTCGTATCTCTTCGCGGAACCATGCTTGCTGTACGATCTTCACCCACAAATCACGACTTAAGTGAATCTCTATCGGGGTCAGTGGATAATTAGATGGAGAAGATTATGGCATCTTACGCAAGTATGAGATAAATCTGCCACACGTTGCAGTGATGCGTAATATTTTCATAAGAGAAGAATATTTGTTCAAAAGCTCCCAGTAGATAGGTCGACTGATGGTAATCATTACATGCCCGGGTCGTTCTTCCAAGTTCGAGTCTGGCGCAGGTCTATGTCCAATGGGAGGCCAGGATGTTCGTGATTCGGATAGCCACTTGGGTCCGTTCCACCATTGATTATGGTGAATCAGTGGATCGGGTATCAGGCCACGCGATGCAAGGTCCGCGGGATTTTCTTTTCCCGGCACATAACGCCATGAACCACTAGGTAGAATTTCCTGTATGGCGGACACGCGATTTCGAACGAAATCTTTCCAGCACGATAGATGAGCTGTGATCCAGGTGAGTGTCACCGATGAGTCGGACCAACATGACACCGTTGCCTCATGCAGCTCGAGAGCTTTTGATATCTGTGCTATCAATCGTGCTAATAGCAGAGCAGCAGTGAGCTCGAGTCGATGAATGGAGAGCCGTTTGAGAGGCGCGACTCTTGTCTTCGAGCATATCAATCGCACGAGCCCTTGTCTTCGTCACCGGGAATTCTGATGTAAACCGCCGCCGCCATGGCTAGTTGAGACGCATCCAAAAATCCGTGTATTTCAACTGTCGAAGCGTTGGAATGTAGGATGCCGAGCCATCTTGGTATTGAAACTTGCTCGATTTGTAGCATTTGATGTCGGAAGGTTGTCCATCTCTCTCGTATTTCATTAGGGAGGGGTTCATCCCACTCTGTCTTCAACAACCAGAGTTCTTGTAGAATGATCTTCGCTCTGATCAGAATAGGCGAAATTAGCCCCAACGGATCGTATAGTTTTGCGATGTCCGAAGTAATCGCTCTTTTAGTAAAAGCGGAGGCAGTCGGAATCGTGGACAAAAAATGTAGTGTGTCTGAACATGGCCGCCAGACAAGACCCAAGATCTTGCAAAAAGCGGGTTCGATCTCTACATCCGAGAGCGTTTCCTTATTGGATTGAGGCAAACTCTCAGGTCGGTTGCTATTCCACTTTAGCAATAGAAATTCTCCCGCTTCGCAGAGCTGAATTAGTTGTTGCATAATGTCTTTTGCCTCGAATGATGAATTGGCTCTTCCAAAGATGTTGTCCACATATCTGCCCTTCGTCATGGGAACGACCGCTTTAGGAAAACGGTGTCCCTTATCCCTCACCAATTGTTGGAGAGTTCTTAATGCCAAGAAGGGCGCACAGTTCAAGCCATATGTCACCGTTGTAAGGCGATAGGCGATAAGTTGGTTATCCTTTCCGAACCACAGGATTCTCTGAAGGTCCCAGTCGTCGGGGTGAACGGCGACCTGTCCGAACATCTTCACGATATCGGCAGAAAAAAGAACCCTGTGCGTGCGTGTCCAGAGTAGAATTTCGCACATATCGGTTTGAAGCTTTGCACCAGCGTGGAGAATATCGTTCAGCAAAAGACCGTTGCTTGTGCGGCTGAATCCGTTGAACACGACCCTTAATTTGGTGGTGCGATAGTTCTCTCGTAATACTCCATGATGGGGAAGATAATGTGCCGAGGACGTCTGGCCGGAGGATGTATCCGCTTCCACCATGTGGCCCATGTGCTGGTACTCGTTAATAAAGTCGACGTAGAGCTGCTGGAACGTATTCTTCGAAGAGAATTGCTGAAACAAACTCCTAAAGCAACCGAGAACCTTCGACTTGGTTTCTCCTAAAGCGGATGGATTAACCTTAAGGGGAAGACGAACTACGTATCTGCCCGTGGCGTCCCGTGAATGAGTAGTCAAGAAGTGTTGTTCACACTCCTCCTCTTCTTCGTTCAACGTTGCCCCGGTGGTATTAGGGAGCTCCTCCTGCGTCCAAAACCTCGAGATTAGATACTGCAGTTCGAAATCTGGTGAGCAATGATACACTTGCGCCGAGAGGAGGTTATCGTCCGCCGATGTTGGACCACAGAGGACCCATCCGAAAATGGTTTGCTGCGCCGTAGGCGAAGAAGAGTCGCCTAGTATTAATCCTGGTCGAATTACGTCATGATAGTTATCAGAGCCGATTATGATGTGTATCGGTCCGGTGAAAGAATATTCCGGATCAGCTAGCTGGAGTCCTGAAATGTGAGAAATGAAGGAGAGCTCACATTAAAAGATGGTAACTTGGTCGTAAGACATGACAAAATGAAGGCTCGAATTTGACAAATGGAGGCTGTATCGTGGATGGACTGCAGTCGTATCACGACACTTCCCTTAGTGCGACCGGAATATGTGCCACCAATTCCGAGGAGAGGTATAGAGGCCGCACTACGATGTAGTTGAGCTCGATGTACCAGATTCTTCGTGATAAAGGACAGTTCTGATCCCCGGTCGATCAATATGCGTACAGGATGATGTTCTCCATTGCTTGTCCGTAGCAAAGCTCTACTGGTAGCAAGCAGCATGAGCTTCCCTGTAAGATCTGCCTGTATGGATTGGTGCGCACATGTTTTTAGTTGTCAGTCAGCCGGTGGTTGTGCTTTTGACCTCTTCTCGGATGGATTCGCCGTGTTCGTGCCTCGTGCCTTAATGCATCGCTTTTGATGTTTCGCTATGGACCGCATGGATGGAAGTGTGATGCTTCTTTCCACATTTCAAACATCGTTTCGTTGTCTGACACTTCCTGACCGGGTGAGGAGCAAGACAATTGAAGCATCTTCGGTTCTTGATGAGGATGTCCTTGCGCTGTTCAACCGTCTTGCTCTGATAGCTCTCACATTTTGCTAAGGAATGTGAAGATCCGCACAGAGGGCACACAGAATTGCTTGAGGCCGGTGTAGACGCAGCGACATACGCCGCGACTCTCGAACGATGCTTCCCGGAGGGAGTGGCAGCAGGAGACCCTGTGGTCGAAGTGAGACCGATATTCTCCATTGCTCGTGTCCTTCCTATGAGGAATTCCTCGAATTGAATGTAGGTTGAATAAATCGTGGATGAACCAAGTTTGACTTTCCATGCCTAACGAGACTCCGGATCGAGCAAGATGGTGCAGTAGTAAAGGGTCCCAGCTACTCACAGTGCATCCCAGAGAACGAAGCGCCGCAGTTGCCTCAGAGATAGTTGTTAAGAGAGTGCGAAGACCTTGTGCACACTTCGTCTTGAGTGGCTTCAAGCTCATGATTCTGTCCAGCTGAGAAGCGATCAAGAAGCGCTTATTTTCGTACCGCGAGATTAATAAGTCCCATGCGATAGAAAAATTGTCGCCTGAGAGACAGATTGCCCACCAATCGAGCGGCCTCTCCAGTGACGCACGTCTTGAGGTAATGCATCTTCTCCACAGTTGATAAGTCCGGGTTGTCCTTGATTAGCGAGGTGAACAGATCATGAAACGACTTCCAAGATTGATAGTCTCCGGAAAAGGGTGGCAAAGCACTGCGTGGCATCAACGATGCAGATGCTCCTCGATCTGAAAGCGTTGCTCTAGAGTGGCGGTCCGTTGTGTCAAACTCGTCTAGGTGCATTAGTAGTTTGGCATGAGCATAAACGTAGAAGGCCTGACATCGTTTGTATACGCGCTCTCTCAGGTAGGAATGCTCGCTCAAGACATCGCTGTCGGATAAGCGCAAGTTCTCATGCTCATCTTGGAACTTATTCCAGTTTCGCTCGAACATATCCAGGCGCGTGTTGACCAGCTGACGACTCGGTCGGGATGCATGTTCGTCATCAAGATTTGTCGATTCCTGTATAAGCGTAAAACGGCTCTGTTGCAGAGAGATCCTTGCGTCCAAATTAGACATCTCGTGACGTAGTTTGGTGTGGAATTCAAATAGTAAAACTCTGACGCGGATATCCGGCTCGAAGGACCAAATAAAATGTAACGAAAGGATGTGGGTTCCGGATCTGAAATCCGCGTCGCGAAGCGAGGGGGGGATTTTAAGGCGGGAGGAGGCACGAACCAAGCATCCATCTCTTCCGTGGCAGCGGCACTGTCGTGTCTGTGTAGGGCGTTTACACACTTCCTCAGCCCGACAAATAATTGTTAGAAAACAACATTTGCGTTTCGAGGTGTCGAGTACTCTCGACGGGGACGAGTACGCCCGTTCCCGTTTGCCTCGTTTTAATCGGTTTCGGAAGGATCGCTCGGAGATGCCGCAAACTCTCGGCGGAGGCTGAGTACTCCCAACCCCGTTTTCTCTCTCTCTCTGAGCGGTTAAGGATCTAAGCGGTTTCCAGGCGTCTTACAGACTCTGGCGGTGCGGAAGATCCGGTCTCGATATTCAGAAACGCGCTCTATTTATACCGGTTTTCGGCGCGCGCGTCTGCGTAATTCGCCTATTGTTCTAATCTGGTTTATCGTTGAACCGGCGCGCGCGACTCGGGTATTTTCGGTAACGGTCGGGCGGTTATCCGAGCGCGTCGTCGGTTCTCGATGTTTTCGCGCGCCTAACGGCGGTTAGATGTTTACGCGTTTCTGTTGTTATTTAAAAATGGGCGCTCAGCGCCTCCGCGGACTTCCGGCGGATCGGCGGCCGGGTACGGTTTAGTAACGATGGGGGAATGCATCGTTACAAGATTTAGCCATAGGCGCAATCGGTGTCGGTGATGTCGACTACTTCCGCAACAATATGCGATATTTTTCGCTTTTTACAGCGGTATTCTATAATGCCCTTACGGTAAAGTATCCGGGTTAGGTATTAAGTAACCCGTAGTTCCGGGTACGACGTATCGCTTGTCGTCGTACGAAATGAGCGCAATCTTCGACCCCGACACTGTGTACACCTCGTGTAACTTGCATCTTACACAGGACTGCTCGCGCGTTATCTCGATTTCTCGTCGCAGAGAGCGCGCGTAATCGTCGAAGACATTATCACTCTCACGAAGACGCCGCTCTTAAGGCCCTTGGTCCTCTTCGTGTCGCTTCTACCATCGACTCGCAGCGCGAGTATGTATATAATGTATATATTGCACATCTTTGCTTTGAGCCCGACGAATTCCGTCATGGTCGCGCCATGTTCTTGTCCTTTATCAAACCCGATACTTTTTTGTTAGCGAGAGATATGCTGTACGCGTTATCCGCCACATAATCGCTCGTGTCGAATCTATCGATGTCGCGCTTCATATCCTCGTACATATCCTCGCATTCGACGCGATAGATGAGACTATCCGTATCGGTATACATTATCCTACACTTGTCTCGATACAATGGTATATTTGTAGTGAAATTCGTACAAACGAATTTTGGACACGACGAGAATGCACGTACCTACGTAAATCGGTTTGTCGAACTTAACCTCAAGTTTGCGCAATTTCACGGCTACGAGATCTTCCGCGAAGACGCATTTGCTGTGAAAGTTTGGCTATGCGATCATCGCCTCCGCGCCGTATCGCCCGTCCCATCGGGTCACGGAGTGAGTCTCGATTGCGCTCATTACCCATCGGACACGACAATATTTCCCAATCGGACACAGACCCAATCGGACACAGGCTCGATCGGACACAGTCCCGATCGGACATAGGTTCGATCGGACACAGACCAGATCGGACACAGGTTCAATCGGACACAGACCCGATTGGACACAGTTCTGATCGGACACAGTCCCCATCGCGAAGCTAAGTCCACCCTACAATTGTTGTGTGGATGGGAAAATGTATGCGTGGACTTAATAGGTTCCGCCCCCCCCCTACGGGGGGGGGGGGGCTCCACTATCAAAAAACTAGACACATAGGTTTGCGTTAAACCTTGCTTCGCGTGGAAAGCTGTACCCCTATGTGGAACCTTACTTCGCATTAAAAAGTATATGCGTGGAGGCAGTATGTTCCTCCCCCCCCCCCTACGAGGGGGCTCCACTTCCGGAAGATATATCCTAACCCAAACCTATATATTTCTGATATATTGTGTCCGATCGGGATGGTGTCCGATTGCAACTATATGTGTCCGATCGGAATTGTGTCCGATCGGGAAATATTGTCGTGTGCGCAATCGGGACGATCCCTACCTGTTCACGTTCACCGTTAAATTTAGTATCCGCGATAACACCCATCCGCTATCGCGCTTCTGAAACTCTTCCAGCGAAGCTAGAATAGCATCGACCACGCGCCTCCCGTACCACTCTCGCAGATCGAATGTGGGTAGAAGCGTATGATTCTTCGTGGCGATGGTCTTAACGGCGACCTTGTCGCCCGAGAGAAACTCATCGTTGAACGCGGTATTAACCTTAACGCCATTGTATATACTTGCTCATAACATCACGTACTCGCTCGAGCACGGTGTCTCCGACATTCTCGAGGAATCGCAGAGGTTCAAAATTAATAATCGCGCCGGTTAACACGCGTCTAGCGACAGCCATCTCGATCTCGATCCACGAGAATCCTTTGCGCATCTCGATGCCGCCGCCCGCGCACTTGAAACGTCGACATAGATCGTCTCTCGCGCTTGTCAATCGAACGATTCGAGCGACTGGAGAATTGATCGTTCCGGTGGATCTCCCTCGGCGCTCGCCTTGACATCTCTACAGCAGATATTCGAGACTCTCGTCGCATTGTCGCGCTCACGCGAGATATGCGTCCGCCGTCGCAACGTTTCGTGCGCTCTCGAGAAAACCGCGCTTTTCTATCGTTTCTCGATCTATTACTCATTTCTCAATGGACGCCAAGATTTTTTATTAATAAGCCACGTATCTTCCTTATCGTACTCCTCGATGTAAAATAAAGCTCTCGTATCGCATCCGCTGTACCAATGATTCGACACGTCGAAAACTTTGTCGATGAGATCGCACGCGCGCACTATCTCGCTGAGCACTACTTTCTTTACGTGCGTTGATATACTTCTCGTAAAACTCGGTCCACGTGCGCAATCCACGCAATATCTCTCTTCTTCCTCGAAATTGTATCCATTATCGAATTCGCAACCAAACTTGTAGAAGCAATGCACAACGTGATTCACCTCCCACGAAAATTTCGGAACGCCGTATCGCCACTTCCAATTGCGGTAAAGTAAATAGCGGTCGGCTCCAACATCTGCGAAGGGTTCATCGAATGGCGCGCCGCTTGCCTCTCGCACGAATTCTTTGGCAAAATCTATTTTTTCTTTACAGTACAAACAGTCCTCTATGTAATATTTGCGCAGTTCGTTCTTTAATCAATTTGGTATTTTTAATACCTGTATATCTTTGATACTTCTAATACGAGTATTCAATACTCTTCTGGCTAATTTCGTTAAAATACTCGGTACATACTTCATTATGTCGTTTCGACAAAATATTTTAGAATAAACTAATATTTTAAAATCGTCGCGATCCTTTTATAGTAACAAAGATGACAAATCACGAATCCCCCAGTCCCCGCGCGCCGGGTACCGGACAGAGATAAAACGACGATCGCATCTCCTAATATATACAGGGTGGTCCTCGTAACGGTCGCCACGATTTTTAAGGCACTTACAATAATCTGACATAAAAAAGTCATAAACAGAAATTTATCAGTTTCTAACCGGCAACAAATTGCAATAATAAAAATTGACCAAACATTTTTTTTCCATAAAAAAGCAAGGTCACCTTCACTTTTTTAAATGGAACTGCTTACTTTCTATTGCATATTCTTGTAGCTTATCTCGAGAGCTTTTCAAAACACTATAATAAAGTATTTTTTCATTTAGTACTTTTTTAGTTATTTTATATTTTAATCTGACATATTTTGATATAAAAATTAAAATATCTCGTAAAATATTTAGTTTTCGATAATCTTACCGTAATACTTTTATGTTCAGAATAATGGGACAAATCAATTAGTATAAAAAAAAATTGTTTTTAAGAAAAAGTATGTAATTATTTACAATGTATTTTTTTAAACAATTATTTGTTTTTCTCTTTACACTAATTGATTTGTCTCATTATTCTGAACATAAAAGTATTACGGTAAGATTATCGAAAACTAAATATTTTACGAGATATTTTATTTTTTATATCAAAATATATCAAAATGAAATATAAAATAACACAAAAAGTACTTAATGAAAAAATACTTTATTATAGTCTTTTGAAAAGCTCTTGAGATAAGCTACAAAAATGTGCAATAAAAAGTAGGGAGTTCCATTTAAAAAATTGAAGGTGAGCTTGCCTTTTTATGGAAAAAAAAATGTTTGGTCAATTTTTATTATTGCAATTTGTTGCCGGTTAGAAACTGATAAATTTCTGTTAATGACTTTTTTATGTCAGATTATTGTAAGTGCCTTAAAAATCGTGGCGACCGTTACGAGGACCACCCTGTATATAATACATGTTGGCACTGCTATTATCATTAAAAACAATGTTGGGCATTACAAAACCGCCAAATATAGTGAAGTTTTCTTATGTAAGCTACGTGTCTAAGCAACCAGCGTAATAGTAGAAGATTGGACTGGGACAATCACCATCTCATATATACATATACTATCCTTCTAAATATACAGTTATTAGGGAACAATACGAAACATTTTTTAAGACACCAGACAAACTTTTTAGCCGCTGGCTAAAAAATTATAATCCGAATCATCCGTATTGGGAATCAAGATTAACTAATCCAAAAGGAAAAGCTCTCTTCAAAACTATTCAAAATATAAATTTGGAAACTGTATCCCAAAATACTCCAACATACTGGCCAACAGACAGAAGAAAAATCCCAAACATAATTGTCTTTGGAGTTACTCCAAATAATCTAACCCAAATATCTGATTTAAAACTGAAATTTGGTTTGGGTTAAGTTATATCTTCCGGAAATGGAGCCCCCCCGTGGGGGGGGGGGGAAGAGACCGACTGCGCCCTCGCATACACTTTCCCATCCACACAACAATTGTGGGGTGGACCTCGCTTTGCTTTGTAAAGAAGGTGCGTGGACACAGTGGGTTCCCACCCCCCTCCGGGGGGGCTCCACTTCCGGAGGATATAACTTAATCCAAACCTATTTCTGATTTAAAACTGAAATTTGGTTTGGGTTAGGTTATATCTTCCGGAAGTGGAGCCCCCACGTAGGGGGAGGGGACCTACCGCGTCCACATATACATTTTCCTATCCACACAACAATTGCAGAGTAGACCTCGCTTCACGTTGTAAATATACTAATTACTTCCTTTAGCACTGATACAAAGTGGCAAATTTCTCAAAATTTTTTTGTTTATAACTTTTTAATAAACAGTGACCGCCGATTAAGTTATAAGGAAAAGTTAGTCAGGGTCATGTCCTTGACAACATATGTCAAGGTCAAGATCATACGAGGGGGGTCCCCTCAAGATCATACGAGGAGGTCCCCCCCTGCTTTTATTCAAGGATAATAGGTAAGGGAAAAAATATTTTTTTGCAGATGTTATTTTATATACCTTAGAGAAAGAAATTAATTTTATTTATCATACTCAACACCATAAAGATTATAAAACTATACACAATAATTTATTTTGTTTTACAAGGATTGTTTTATTCACTACAATTTTTACAATTTACAAGTTTTACTCTAAAATAAATTTAGTTTCTTAAAGTTTTAAGTTATTATTTATTTCTCTCTTTTTTGAGAAATTAATATTTTACATGTGCGTGTATATGCATAAAATAATTTCAATACTTATAAAAAGATATTTTAATAATAATATATATATATTACACATATATTAGGTGTACAAATAAGTTTCCGCCGTTTGACAAAAGTTGGCGCCACCAGTAAGTTATGGTTAAAATTGTCAAATGTAAAACGTCCTTATCGTAAGGTTGGACATCAGTCAATAACGTAACCTTAAAATATTAGTGATTTTTTATCAGTATAATATATTCTTTTGTGTGCGAAAATGTCGAGTTTTGAGCCGAATAAGCGTCATTTGCGGGAACTTTTGATTTACTTCTTCAATTTGAAGAAATCTGCAGCTGAGGCGTATCGATTGCTTGTAGGAGCATATGGTGAGGCTGCCTAAAGTGAGAGAAGTTGTCGTGAGTGGTTTCAAAAGTTTAAGAACGGTGAATTTGACATCGAAGACAAAGAACGTAACAGAAGGCCGAAAGTGTATGAAGACGCGGAATTGGAAGCATTATTGGATCAAGATTCGTGCCAAACGCAAGAAGAACTTGCACTTACATTGGGAGTGACTCAACAAGCAATTTCACATCGGTTGAAATCATTGGGATTGATTCAAAAACAAGGAAATTGGGTTCCATATGAACTGACGCCGAGAAACATTGAACGCCGATTGTTCACATGTGAAATGCTGCTTGCCAGGTATAAACGAAAGGGTTTTCTGCACCGTATAGTGACTGGTGATGAAAAATGGATCCACTATGATAATCCAAAAGGGAAGAAATCATGGGGACCACCTGGCCATGCTTCAACATCTACAGCTAAGCCAAATATTCATGGAAAAAAACTCTTGTTATGCATTTGGTGGGATCAGCTTGGTGTCGTGTATTATGACTTGCTCAAACCGAACGAAACCATTACTGGGGCTGTCTACCGAACACAATTGATGAGATTGAGTCGAGCACTCAAGGAAAAGCGCGCCCACTACTCCAGACACGACAAAATTATTCTCCTGCATGATAATGCTCGTCCACATGTTGCGGCGACGGTCAAAACCTATTTGGAAACACTCAATTGGGAAGTTTTACCCCACCCGCCGTATTCACCAGACATTGCTCCTTCTGATTTCCACATATTTAGATCGATGGCGCATGGCCTGTCTGAGCAACACTTCACATCATATGAAGATACCAAAAATTGGGTCGATTCGTGGATAGCCTCAAAAGATGAAGCATTCTTCCGACGCGGTATCCGTATGCTGCCAGAAAGATGGGAAAAAGTAGTGGCAAGCGATGGACAATACTTCAAATAAAATATTAGGTTCCGTTCTTTCACAATAAATGCCCAATTTTTGATAAAAAACGGCGGAAACTTATTTGTACACCTAATATAATATATATTATACATATATTTTACATAGATGATATACACATAAAATAATTATAATAATTTCAATAATAACACATATATCGTTCGTAATATGTATTAAAATGAAAAAAAATCACGCGCAGCTAACAGAAAATATTAATAAATCCATAATATTTCCGTATTTTTTATTAAAACGGCCGATTGATGTCCATGTTAGATCCATAATTATGGATTTAGCACAGACATGCACGAATTGACCGTTTTACCATGGTACCGAAAAGTGGATCTGGCCATGTAGTTCCGCCAGCTCTAAAATGGATCCAGTTAGCGCCTGTATCAGCTAGAGAAAGCGTTACAGGAAAAACGGCGGCGTAGCCCCTTTCAGGCTTCTCTCTGGTATTATACATCAGTATATATGTGTACGCACGAATATTAATACTCTTTCGTATCTTTTTTCTCCCGGTAATATGCTGATTCTGTCTTTCTAATCGCTTGTTCACTACATACTACGTATTGCTCAGCTTCATGCTTGTATATTCGCTTACATAATCACTCGCGATTCTTTCTCTCTCTCCCTCTCTCTCTCTCTCCCTCTCCCCCCTCTCTCCCCCTCTCTCTTTCTCTCTCTGAGATACAGGATGCCATGCGTGAGAAAGATCTAGCCAGAAGAGCATGGCGAAGGAGGGGAGGGAATCATCATTATGATCTTTTTCGACGCCTGCGCAACAAAGCGCAGCTTCTTGTAAGGTCAGCTAAACGAGTTTATTATCTTACCATCTTCAATAAGGCCAAGAATTCTGATGAAATCTGGAGAAATTTAAGACACAAGATTAATCAAGACCAAGGATGACGGAGGACTCTCGTGCTCTGTTGAGGAGCTTAACGCGTTCTTTTCTTGCGGCTTCGGGGGGCTTGACGAGAGTGATCAAAATTCGTATCTGGCTGAGCTACTCTCTAGCGAATATGATGAAGGAAGTATCCACTAGAAGTATGTCACGCCCTTGATTATTCGGCGTGTGCTCTCTACCGCTAGATCCAATGCCGTCGGCGCTAATGGAATTTCTTTGAAATTAATAAGGCTCATTTTACCTTGGATAATACCTATAATTGAGCACTTATTTAATTTTTCATTGAACCATGGCGTCTTTCCGAAGCAGTGGAAATCGGCGCTTATCTGTCCGATTCCGAAAATCAAGAATCCGATATTTGTTCAGCATTACCGGCCTATCTCTATTCTACCGGCAATATCGAAGATTCTGGAGAGGATGGTCAGCGAGCAAATTTGCTGCTACCTCGTGGAGTCGGGTCTACTGGATTTGGCCTATCGTAAGGACCACTCCTCTCAAACATGCCTGATTCGCATGCTGATGAGGTGAGGCATGCGGCGGATTGTAAAATGATTACTGTATCTCTTTTTTGACTTTTCTAAGGCATTTGACAGAGTAGACCACTCATTACTCTTGAGGAAATTAAAGAACTTGTGCTTCTCTGATTTTGCTCTCGGATGAATACACTCTTATCTGGTGGGCAGGATGCACGCGATTAAGGATAGCGCTGATGGGAGTGTCTCTTCCTGGTCATCCATCGAGACCGAGGTCCCACAGGGCTCCGTACTGAGGCCGCTGCTTTTTTCTTTATATCTATCTGACTTTCAGCAGGTGCTTGGTCACTGTAAATATAATTAGTACTCAGATGATCTTCAGATCTACCTTCACTGTGAGCCTGCTGTTCTATCGGAAGCTATATTTAGGATCAATGAAGACATTGGAACGATTGTTGAATGGATGAAGATGAACAAACTCATCTTGAACTTGGACAAGACTCAGGCGATTATTATCAGTTCATCAAGATTCATAAATGCTATCGACTTGACTGCAATCCCGGAGATTAAAGTGGAAAGGGCTACAATCAAGTATTCCACTCATATTAAGTACCTAGGAATCACCATCATGAACAACTTGTCCTGGGAGAAGCAAGTCACGAATATGATGCATAGAATCCGTTCTGTCTTGTATCAGCTGAAGCTGAGCAAGCATCTGCTTCCTGACGCTCTTAGGACTAAGCTCGTTGTTTTCTTGATCTTTCTGCATATTGACTACTGTTGCGCAGTCTACACGGACATGGCGGTTGAACTCAATCTAAGGCTATACAGAGCTATAAATTCATGTATAAGATTCATCTTTGATCTCAGAGAGGACATTCACATTACGCCTTATTATGATAAACTTCGGTGGCTGAAGATTGTTGACCGAAGAACATACTTTGTTGGTTGCCTTCTCTACTGCATACTGACAACCAAGCAACCTACGGTTCTGTTCTCAAACTTCAATTTCAAAATTTGGTTCTAAATCGTCAGATGAGCTTTTGCAGACATGCTTATTTTACCGTCCTGTCGAACCGAACTGTACAATCGCTCCTTTAGAATAAGCTCGGCCAGGCTGTGGAATAGTCTTTTACCTGAGATACGATATGCTTGCACTTTGTCGGATTTTATACATAAACTTTATGTTCATTTACTCGATCATGAATAGCATCGAACTAACTGTATAATCGCGCTTTCTCTCTCTCTCTCTCTCTCTCTCTGATGCGCTTATCTTAGTCGTTTATTCTTCTTTTATTTTTATTCTTTTTATTTTGTTTATTTTACTGTTTTCTTTGTGCTTTGTTCACTGCTCTCTTTGTACTATTTTACACTAGTAATTACTTATTTCTGTGTGACATATGACACGTCGTATACTCATACACTACTCATTATATTTATGTACTTATCTTTATTCTTGTTCAATTTTTATTGTATGCTTTTTCCGCTTGAGGGGATTCGTCCCAGATCCCTCAATAAATAACGCTCTCCCCTCTCTCTCCCCCTCTATCTCCCTCCCACCCTCCCTCCTTCCCTCCCTCTTCCCTCTCTCTTTCCCTACTTTCCACCCTCTCTCCTTCCTTCCCTCTCTCTTTCCCTACTTCCCACCCTCCCCAACCCTCACTCTCACCCCTCCCTCCCCATTTCCTTCCCGCCCATACTCTCTCCCTCCCTCCCTCTCCCTCCTTCTCTCTCCTCCCTACCTCTCTTTCTCCTTCTCTGTATTTACCTGAGCCTAACCATATCCCAGGCTCTTTCGTAGGACAAACAAGTTATGAGGACAGTATCCAAGGTCAATGCTGCACTATACCAGCTTAAGCTGTGCGGACATCTCCTGCCTTTGTCTCTGCGCTCGAGACTAGTGGTTATACTTATTTTTCCACTGTTTAACTACTGCTGTACCGTCCTCACAGACATCACTGGAAAACTCAATTTAAAACTGCAGAGTGTCCCTACAGAGTGTCAATCGGGACTGTGGTCAATCAGGACAGTGATCAATCGGGACCGTGGTCAATATCATTGTGATCTATATCAACGTTGTCAATCGCAACGTGGTCAATCTCAACGTGGTCAATTGGGACCGTGATCAAACGGGTGCCACTCAACGTTACAAGTTCCCGATCCCGATTCCTGTCACGTACAACTCTCCGGATCCCGAACCGACTCTCGTGTTACACCAGGCTACGGGCTTCCCGTAGTTAGGCCGGGCTTCCCGGTTGCTGGGACGGCACACCCTGATACCCCGCGTTATACCAGGCTACGGGCTTCCCGTAATTAGGCCGGGCTTCCCGGTTGCTGGGACAGCGCATCCTGATACCCCGCGTCATACCAGGCTACGGGCTTCCCGTAGTTAGGCCGGGCTTCCCGGTTGCTGGGACGGCGCATCTTGCTAGCTTGTAAGTCCGTACCACGTTCTCCGCGACCTGTTATATCGTAAGGCCGTTTATTTTTATATACCGTGACCTGTTTGTACCGTAAGACCGCTTTGGTCTCCGCGTCCTGAGGGACTCTAGCACCGCCTTGTATATACCGCGACCTGTTCTACCGTCAGAACACTTGGGTCTCCGCATCTTGTTAAGCTGTAAGACTGTTTTGTATCTATACCGCGACCCGCTAGACCGTAAGACCGCGTTGTATTGTAACGATGCATTCCCCCCCTCGTTACTAAACCGTACCCGGCGCCGATCCGCCGGAAGTCCGCCGCCAGACGAACACCGGTCGGGCAAATGCGGAGGCGCTGAGCGCCCATTTTTAAATAATATCAGAAACGCGTAAACAACTAACCGCCGTTAGGCGCGCGAAAACATCGAGAACCGACGACGCGCTCGGTTAACCGACCGACCGTTACCGAAAATACCCGAGTCGCGCACGCCGGTTCAACGATAAACCAGATTAGAACAATAGGCGAATTACGCCGACGCGCGCGCCGAAAACCGGTATAAATAGAGCGCGTTTCTGAATATCGAGACCAGATCTTCCGCACCGCCAGAGTCTGTAAGACGCCTGGAATCCGCCTAGATCCTTAACCGCGCAAAGAGAGAGAAAACGGGGTTGGGTGTACTCAGCCTCCGCCGAGAGTTTGCGGCATCTCCGAGAGCGATCCTTCCGAAACCGATTACAACGAGGCAAACGGGAACGGGCGTACTCGTTCCCGTCGAGAGTGCTCGACACCTCGCATAAATCCGACCACTTGCGTGCAAGGGCGATCGTCTAGTGGTGGGGAGTTCCCTGCCATCGAGGGGTGTTCTCGTCAACCGTTGCACTCCCACGGCAGGGAGAGAGTTGCATTACACGGGGAAAGACCATCCCGAATTACTACCGAACACACTAGACGCGCTTAGCTAATACGGCCCGACCGCCATTACGACATCCGGACTCGCCATTGATACGGCGCGCTAAGTCCCGCGCCGAGGGATGATCCACATCCCTACCGCGACACCGATCGACATACGCGATCAATACCGACGCGTTGAAGGACCGCCCACCGGGCCGACCGAAATTACCGCCCGATAGCTAACGTCATCTGCCGAAATCGCGGTCCGCGAGCCATAATCAATATTCGATCGATCCGCCGAAAACTCGAACCGCGCCACGCATCCGTGAGTTGCATTGGATGCACCGCGCCCGATACGACCGTACCGCCGTACATCCAGCATCGTACACGCATTTACATTATATCTATATTCAATCGATTATAATCATTTATACATCGCACACCGCCGCACAGTGGTGCTGAGGCGGAAAAAATTGATTTTTTAAAGTTTCAATTTTTAATTTAATTTCATCATAAAAATAATGTTTAAAGATCTAATATATTAATACTGAAAGATTTTTGTCTTTTAATCTTTCTCTTTATTAATATTTTTAATGGGCAAAGCCGTAGATATTTTTATTATAAAATATATTGTGATAAGTAGTATTCAATTTTGAATCGATAGATCATAATTATGTTTATTATAAACATTTAAATTAACTTTGAATCTTCCTTAGGAAACGAGAAATAAATTGTTATTGATTATATTTTTGCATAAATATTGCTTTAAAAATGCTTTTCTTAAAAAAAAGGAATATAAATTGGACAAAGTATTTCCTTGTTACCCAAACCTCTCCAAAATGTGTTTTTTGTCTAGACTGGAAGGTAATCTTTCGAATTTAAAGAAACATCAACATCCAGCTGCGCATATTTGCGCCATTGAGAGAAATACGAATTTTTATTCGGAAATGTTATGCTTGAATGCATCACGTAACTAATATGGCGCACTTTCCTCGCTGTTGTTTTATTTTTTTCATAGGTGGCGTTTATGTTAAGTATATTTCTCGTAACTGAAAAACGTTCTAAAATGATATATTAATAGGATTCGATTAAATGCTGCTTTGGATCGAGCGATTTTCAGAGCTGATCTGTGTTTGAATTGTATTTTATTGATTATTGATTGATTCAGAAAGATTTCGTTTTATTACTCATAGTAGTTGGTTCGATTAAGTTTATTTATGCATATATATTTATGCATTTAGTATTTGCTGATATAGTATATGTTATAAAAGTTTTATTTAAATACGGATTTTATTCGTATATATTATATATAGATCACATTTTATTTTCAATAAAACTCGTTTGAATCTTTTTAATTTCTTTATAATTCCTTTATTATTTCCTTTAAATATAATATTTTTATTCCTTTAATTAATTTATCTCATATAACACTATTAAAAATAAGTATTGTTATTGCGTTCGCTGTTTATTTTTTAAAGTTTTATATTTAGTTTTTAAGAGTTTGCTATATATATATATATATATATATATATATATATATATATATTATATTTATTGTTTTTTTTTTAACTTTATGAGATTATTTCACAATGACGACTTTTTCGATTTCTCGTGAACATTTGTCGGAAATAATTCTAACTAATAATTATAATACAGATAAAATAAAAACATTATTAAAAAGTAAATTTGCGAACTTGAAGACAGATCACTTCGAAAAAGTGATTGATGATATTCAAAGACATTTTATATATCAGTTAAAGAAAAAATGGCAAAACAGTCAAAGAAAATCTGATAGATTTAAAAAAGAAAATAGAAATTGGTTGAACGGAGTGTTCACAGTACAACTTGAAGAAGTTGACTCTGATCTCCAAAATGAACCTCCAACGAAGAAAACGATAGGGAGGCCTACAAAATCATTCGAAGAATGTTGTGACCGAGCAAAACGATATAAGGTAAAACACCTTCGTGAAACTTTTCCTATCCAACAATTAAATTTGGCTGCCAAGAATGTATCGGAGACTAATATAACACAAGAATATATTGATACTAATCAAACATTAGCGATGATAACGAATGCAGACTTGAGTAAATATCAATATGAAGTAATCCGAGAAACATTAAAAAGAAACAGTTTTGATATCTTGCCTCCTTATAAGAAAGTTTTAGAGGCTAAAAAGGAATGTTACCCTCAAGAAATGAAAATAACCGAAAAGAAAGCTGAAATAGATCTTCAAAATTTATTAGATCACACCGTTGAGAGAATGTTTAAAAGTTTTGATATTAAAACGATTGCAAACATCGACAAAGAGGAATTAATTCTAATTTCCAAATGGGGATGCGATGGAACTTCCGGTCAAAGCGAATACAAGCAAAAATTTTTGGATGATTCAATAAACGCATCTGATGCATTTATGTACATGGCATCTACAGTACCGATTCAACTAGTTTCGAACGACAATATCATGAAACAGTTTTGGCAAAACTCACGCCCATCAAGTCCAAGACTTTGTAGGCCAATTCAGTTTGATTTCGCCAAAGACACACCTGAATTGATAAAAAATACTGTGCAATATATAGAAGAGAAAATTTCAAACTTGCATGAGACAATAGTAAATATATCCGGGCGTACATTCAAAGTAAAACATAACATGTTATGTACAATGATTGATGGAAAAACAGCTCAATCGCTCACTGATACAAAATCATCTTCAATTTGTTACATTTGTAAAGCGACTCCTCGAGAGATGAATGATCTTAATCGAATTCATCAAAAATCTTATGAAGACAATGCTTTAAAACTCGGTTTATCTCCTCTACATGCGCGTATTAAATTCATGGAATGCATTCTTCATATCGCTTATAATCTGTCTTTTAAAAAATGGTCAGCTACAAAAGAAACAAAAATTGAAAAAGAAGAGAATAAAAAGAATTTCGATCTCGAACCGGTCTTAGAAAAGATATGGTGCGTCAAGGCTGTGGAAATACAAATGATGGCAACACTTCACGCCGTTTTTTTTTCCCAGCCGAAGCTAACAGCAGAAATCACAGGAATAAACGAAGATTTAATTAAGCGTTTCTCAGTAATATTAGAAGTCATTACATGCGGTGCTGCTATTGACCCGAAAAAGTTTGGCATATATTCTTATGATACTGCAAAAATGTTTGTTGACTTGTATGGTTGGTATTATATGCCAGTAACTGTTCACAAGGTTCTTCTTCATGGCGAAAAAATTATTACTGCAGCAGTGCTTCCGATTGGTTTATTATCCGAGGAAGCACAAGAAGCTCGGAACAAGGATTACAAAAAGTATCGAATTTACCATTCAAGGAAAATTAGTCGTTTAACTACAAACGAAGACGTGCTGCATCAATTATTAATTTCATCTGATCCGTTTTTATTCAGTTTGCGAAAAGAACCAGCAAAAAATATATTGCCATTAAGTGAAGATGCGAAATCTCTTTTCCAAGACGAAGCTGGAAAACCTGATTAAAAACCTTCTTAAAAAATTATTCTTATTATTTTTATAATAATAATAATTAAAGATAAGTTAAGAAATTAATAAGAGCCTCAAGTGAAAATCACAACATTAAAAATTCGCGGGCAATTAAGAGTGGAAGACTAAGAGCCAGATGATAGTGCGTCAATTTTATAGAAAAGTTATTTTTTTATGTTATTTTCTATCATTAACAATTAAAAAGTTAATATATTTAATACAAAAATTTAATTAATAAATAATTACCTTTAATCAAAAAAAATAATCATAATTCTATCTATTTAAATTAAAAAGTTACATAATTTTTTCCGAAAGTATGCGTTCTGGCACCACTGTGCGCCGTATCGCCGTACAGGCGACCGCTTCACGCACACAGCAATATACCGACACGCACTCACATGCTTGTATCATTCGCTCATACATAACGATCTTACATTCGATACTCTGCGCCCAACTAATTATTGTTATACATTTGCGCGCTCTCTCAATCGTCACTCGTCTCGCACGCACACCAATACACTCGCACACCTATACACACTCACGCACATAAACACACACGCTGTATATATACACCATAACACGCAATAAATTATATTTTAACTAACATCACTTTCGTTCGTCTCTCGATACCCTTTCACGAGCCCTGGATCCCGACCGAGCTATCCGTCACCGCCTCGCGAAAGCGGTTTATTACAGTATATACCGCGTCTAAACCGGCCATCAGGCCAAACCTTGTGATTGTAGAGTTAATTAAACGTATTAGGATAGCCACCAGTGTCCCGCCGACTCCACCCTTACACATGGCCTTCAGACTACAACAGCGAGCTAGTCCTTCTAAGGATAAGCCGCAGAAAGTGCCGATGCCCCGTCGTTCTAAGGATAAGGTAGTCGGGCAGTTGGAATTACATTGAAGGCCACACGACGCCCTGTAGCATTTCAGATCAATTCTGTTTGTCTTAGAATAACAATAGTTGCTTGCATGCGAATACCGCGATCGCAGAACACGTCCGCATGAGCCACGCTCGCTTCCCGAGCTCCACGCGCACCAGCCAACGCGTAGAACCTCTATCGCGAACTTCTGTACGCACCGCTCTCGCATGTTGCATTGTAAGTAGTATAGCTTTCGTGAACTCCTGTACGCACCGCTCCCGCATGTTGCATTGTACTTATACTATAGCTTGCGGTGTTTAACTATCTTTCACAACTATTTGAATAAACGCATTGTTTAACCGATTACATCGAGGAAGAATGAGTTAGAGTTTCTCCCTTCTCCCGAATCCTGGCACCGGCGAGCCTGATCCGCGGCGTACGGGAAAGGTGAAACGTTACATATTCTTTTATTCATATGACTTTTATTCTTTCTGTTTTCTCGTTTCCCTACATAAAAATAAATTAATTTATGCATTTTCATTTAATAGAGCATACATGAAATACACAATAAGTTACTTTCTCTTTCTCTATTTTGCTATTCTAAATACATCTAAATAATATACTCTATTGTATATTTTTCACATTTGCCTTAAAAATAATCTTTATGATATTTGATTATTATTTACAGCTATTTATTAATTTATAAATGGAAAAAAAGTTTGATATATTTTATCCATATTTATCCATGTTATCAAACTTATATTTAAAGTAATATACAAATAAAATATTTCATTTCGACATTCAGACGATAAATATATATCTATAAGCTTTGTATACATTTATAAGCTATATTTATAAAAAAGCAGACTTTTCCTAGAGCAATAATTATGAATTTTATTTTTACATTATATGTCAAATTTAGAGATTTTGCCAACATGCGTATTTGATAATATAAACCAATAAAATATCTACCGATCCTTCTCTTCGGTTCGTAAATTAATGAAAATTATGATGTAAATTATGATGAATAGTAGTAAAAATTGTTTTTACTGCAAATGTAGCGAATACATATATATAAAAATTGTATCATTATATTATATAGAGACATATAGTTCTTAATACAGAATAACAAAACAAAGAGAATTGCATATTTTATATATATTATAAAATACATAATCGTGAAATCTAAGAGAGAGGAGGAGACTTGCGCAAGCATCGCTGTTATGGCGGCTCTTTTTGTTTGCAAATGAAAATTGCACGGCACTCAATAATTAAATATAATAAATAAAAGTGTTTGTGATAGGCAATATCTCTCTTTGTCACTTATATAGAAAAATGTCTTCTCTTAACAATAACATTTTACTGTTTCTCCAGCGAGCGTCAGATTTTCGAGACTTATTAGCTATTGTTTTTCCTATCTGAAAGTCGCAGTTTGTCCACACAAACATAAAAATGTTTATACTTTCTATTTTATCTCTTTGAAAGTAATTGTAATGGATTAATGAGATTTTCGCGGTTGAAATGACATTAAACACAAATAATTTGAATAATTTTTAATGAAACGCGTAACAAAAATTTTTATTATGTGTCTAGTTAAAAATAATCCCAATAATATCATGTTTGAAGTCATTTTAAATGCAAAAATTATATTAATCCATTAAAATTATTTTCAAAGAGACAATAAACAAAATAAAAGCTTCAGTTTTTTATTTCATAAAATATTGGCATTCGTGAATTATCATAAGTATCAAAGAGGACTTCCGTTTACAGAAGGGTAAAGTGAACATAGAGGAAAATGTGCTCGTAAAGAAGGGAAAGAGGAGAGAAGTGAAAGGAGAGAGGGAGAAAATGAGAGGTGTGAGTGAGAAGGGCGAAGTGAGAGGTACAAGGAGGAGCAAGGAGAGTTGGAGGCCAAAAAGGGAGGACCGCAAAAAAGAAGGAAGGAAAAGATAAAGAGATTGGAGGTTAGAAAAAGGAGGGAGAGAGAGAGAGTGAGAGAAAAAAAGGAAGAAAAAGAGCACATGGGAGAGGAGATAAGAAGGCAGAGAGACAGAGAGAGTAGAGAGAAGATCGGTAAGGAAGTTGGAAGATGTGGATAAGGCAGAAGGTTACCGAGAGAGAGATAAGAATGAGATGGAATGAAGATTAAAGAGGTCGATATAGGGGGAGTAGAAGGTTCGAGCACATGGCAGATAGAGAACGGAGGTTAAGAGGCAAAATAGAAGTGGGTGCAGTATAAGAAAGGGTTAGGAGATAGGAAAAGTGATAGTAAAAGAGCAGAAAAGGATAGGGAGGAAAGGAGAAGGAAGGAGATAAAGGTGGAAGAGAAAAAGGGGAGAAGGAGAGGAGAGAGTTGTAAGAGAGGAGAGAAAGAATTGGAGAAAGTGAGAGGAAGAAAAGAGAGGGTGAGGCGAAAGAAGGTTAAGAAAAGGAAACGAAAGAAAGGAGAAACGGACGAAAAACATGGAAAAGTGGTTGAAGGAGCTAGTGGTGGAGGTAAGGGGAATAAGGAGAGAGCGAAAATTATGGAGGGAAGAGAGAACGAGAGGAAGGAGAGAAAAGAAAGAAGGAACAACAGTGTCGTCAAAAAAGGAGAACGAAGAATGAGGAGAAGAGGGTGAGAGGAGGCAAAAGAACAGGACAGTGGAGAGAAGAATGAGGTAGAAGGAGCAAGGGAGACGACAAAGGAGGTAAATGAAGAGGAAAAGGAAGAGGAGAGAGAAAATAAAGGTGACAGGCAATGAAGGGGGAAGAGAGGTAAGGAAGGAGAGGGAGAAGAAAGGAATAGGCATAGGAGTGGAGAGAAGGGAAAGAGAATACTGGTGGGAGTATGAGGAGGAAAGCGAAGAGGAAGCGGAAGAAAGAGAAGAGGCAGGAGAGAATGGATAGAGGAAGGAAAGGAAAGGAGAGTAGGGACTGGAAGAAAGGGAGGAAAAGAGAAAAAAATGAAAGTAGCAAGAAGATGGAAGGAGAAAGGGAAGAGAGAGGAAAGGTGGAGAAGAAGGGGAGCTTGGTGAAAGAAGAGGAGACAAGGTAAGAGAGAGAGGAAGAGGAGGGAAAGAACAAAGAAGGAAGATAGAAGAGAGAGCAGGGGATGAGAAGAGGTAAGAGAAGAGAGAGGAAGGGGAGGTAGAAGGTAGCGAGAAGGACAAGGGGGAAGTGATGACAAGGAGGAGATGGAGGGACGCTTCCGTCCCTCCAAGAGAGGAGAAAATGGGAGGAAGAGAAGAGAAATAGAGTAAGGTAAGGCAGAAAGGGAGGAGAAAGGAGGAGCCAGAGAACAGGAGGGAAGAAAGGGAATAGGAACAGAGAAGAGGCAAGGAGAAGAAGACAAAGAGAGGGCTAGAGAGGAGAGAAGAGGAAAAAAGAGGAGGAAAGGGTGGAGGCGGCAACGAGGGAAAGGAGAGGAAGGAAGAGAGAAAAAAAAGAGTGGGAAGGGCGAGAAAGAAGAGACAGAAGGAGAAGGAATACGATATGGAGAGGAGTAAAAGGGGAAGAGCCTGAGGAAAGGAAGGAGACAGTCAAGGATACAATGGAGGATATTTTGGGAAGAAGGGCAAAGATGGGAGAGGTAACGGAGAGAGCAGGAGAAGGAGGAAAAAAGATGTTCATAGTGGAAGTGGAGGAAGAAGAGGACAGGAAAGAATTGTTGGAGAGAGAATTTGAGATAAGGAGAAACTGGAGTGTAGGAGCAGACGAAGACTTAACTATGGAGAAGAGGAAATTGAGATGGAGGATCTTAGAAAAGGCAAGGGAGGAAAGGAGAAAGCGAAGTGGTCAATCGGGACCGTGGTCAATATCAACGTGGTCAATCTTAACGTGGTCAATCGGGACCGTGGTCAATATCAACGTGGTCAATCGGGACCGTGGTCAATGTCAACGTGGTCAATATCAACGTGGTTAATTGCAACGTGATCAATCTCAATGTAGTCAATTGGGATCGTGGTCAATGTTAACGTGGTCAAACGGGTGCCACTCCTAAACATCTTACAGAATAACAATTTATTTTTTTGTTTTTTATTTTGGTAAACCTTTTTTTTCGATCGACGGAAGGGAAAAATTATTTACGCACCGTATCCCAGGACCGGTCCCGGGGCGTGTGTGGGACTTACCCCGAAAATCCATTCGGGGCATACCAACTAACCCCCCCTCCATATGAATGCGAATCCATCCGCAAACTACTACAGTGGGATGGACACGGGCAAGACATTATGCACATCGCGACTCCACGTACATCCCACCTCCATTCCAGTGTACGCCTTATACGCCTTGCAGCATCCATCCTCTATGAAATGCCTCTAATTTCTGCTATACAGAACTCAGAACTACAATGTTAACGCGCCTGAAAAGCGACTTTGTTTGGGAGTGGGAGCAGTGGAAGGGTTCACGCCACTTCCATCGCTTCCTTCCCCCTTACATTCGCCACACTGGCGACGACTTCCGCGATCGACTCCTGTTCCGGGAGCCCCGCGGTTCTCCTATCCATCCGGGCCTAGGGCCCAGGCTACTACAGCGGTAACAACCCGAATCGATCGACTCTCGCGGTGCATCGCTGCCTGACATGGCCGAAAGCTAGGCAGCGATAGCACTGGATGGGGCGGGCGCTAAACAGCTCAACAGCTGCCAACGCCCACCCCACGGCAGTTTGCCCGCGTCCACCGCCTTTCTTGCGGTGGCCACCGGGCAGCGCATCCAGACGGTGCGAATCTGTCCGATTCGGAGGTCCTCCTCCACCACTCCGCCTAACGCCATGATGGCCAAAGTTACGTCACGAGGGGTGACGGAATCATCCAGTCCTCGAAGACGCATCTCCGCAGTTTCCGAGGGCCGGGTGATCCGGGCCTTCTTCCCCGCAAACACCCCCCTCAATTTCTCCGCTAGCCTACCCGCTAGCTCAGCAGCTGAGGGAGGGTTGTCGCCCTCCTCGTTCCCTTTAGAGAGTGGGACTGCTGATGGTTTCGGGACCTCCATCAACGTCCCTCCATTCGCCGCCTTTCATTAAGCTGATGTTGGAGATGCCGACGTCAGGAAGATCCATCTGTCTTCGGGCCTCAACCAACACCTCTTCAGAGGAGAGACCCGACCTTTCGGGGATCGTCAGCAAAACAGTTGCCGCCCCCGGAGGACGAGGCCTTCTCGTTCTTCTCTCCTTCCTTCTCGGTGCGGTCTTCGGAGGGACCGCTTTTCCGCTCCGCCCGTCCCCGGGCCGCTTAACTGCGGTACTGAAGAGGGGAAGTTATAGTAGTATATAAAAGCATACGTTCTGGCTCAGATTTTTTCCTCCACCAAAATCAACTAAAAACATCAACATCATCCATAAAATCATCCATAATAGCAACAAAATTACAAAAACAACCAAGGGCTTGACCTGAGTTAAAAGGAAGAACTTTCAAAATATTGAAAGAAACTAACAAAATATTGGAAAAAACCTTCCAAATATTGACAGAAATCCTAAATTCCAAGAGTGTTAAACTCTGAATCAAGATCAATTATAATACAACATTTCCAGTATGGAAAAAATATCAATTGCAAAATTGGGTACCACAAAAGATAAATAAACACAAATTTAAACAAGTAGAGTTGTGCAAATTAAAAACTTGCACATTGCTTCCTCATCATTTTATCTTACAATGCTTAAGTTGCTTTAAGCATGCGGATTTTTCAATTTTTGCTTCCTCATAGAGGAAGCTTTGTGAGCGAAATAAAAATTAAAATAATTTCTTTCACCGATCCTCACTAAATTCAACATCAAACATACTTTAATAATACTCTATTCATGTAAAAAAATTTAATCGGATATTTCAAATTTTCTGAAAGTTACAGCGTGTAAAGACATTTTTCAAAAAATTCAAAATTTTATAAAAAATGAACCCTTTCACCGGTACTCACCAAATTCAGTACCAATCATCCTTTAATAATATTCTATTCATGTAAAAAAATTTAATCCGATATCTCAAATTTTCTGAAAGTTACAGCGTGTACAGACATTTCTCAAAAAATTCAAAATTTTATAAAAAATAAACTCTTTCATCGATACTCACCAAATTCAGTAGTAACTATCCTTTAATAATGTGGCGGATAATCCACCACCAAGTATAAGCGCATGCCATATAAGGCGCGCGAAATACTCGCGGGAAATAAAGGACCACGCGCTAAGCACGTGCCGCGCGCAGGACGAAGAACACGCGATAAACACGTGCACAGCAGCTCAGGTAGTCAAATACCGCGAGACGGCGAATTGGGCAAACCGGAATCTCGCTATCAGAATACCATCAACAACAGTATATAAGGTAGCGAAGCGACAAGGCAGATCAGTCTGCTCACGCTTTCGAGAGCGCAAGCAACAGATACGTGAGCACGACTCTTTTGATATCCGCCTAGAGCGGCTAAAAGCTGTTGAACAGCGCCTTTACAGGTTCGCCTTCACGACCACTGCCGCCCCGATCACCAGGGGCCGACCTACGGCAGAGAGCGGACCAGGAGAGCACGCAGCAAACGAGCGAACGAGCAAATAGACGAGTGCAGTGGTCACTACTGCCCTGGAAGCTGGAGCCGCTGGAGATACCGGCCGCCACCTTCACACGACCTCCAAGGTGCCTGCTCGCTACCTGGGACGTACGGATAAGGAGGTACACGTCACCCTCCTATCCAGGAACGGTGCCAGCGCTTCTAACACCACCAGCGCTAACACCGCCCAGGAGCGGCGCTAAGAGAGGTGGCAGACAGGAACGAGCCACTCAGACGGACCGTCGCAGCCTGGTGCATCGCGGCACACAACAGCATCAGCCGCAGACACGGGAGCGAGCCACGCAGTCCTCCGACTCTGACTGGGAGGCCACGACCAAAACGACGGCCACGCAAAAAGAGGCGATTCATCACAGAGCCTCCACGCGCCTCCTAAGAGCTGCTTCAACGTCAGCGAAACCCAGGGTCTCGTCCGAACACGGATTCTTGAAGTGGACCAAGACCACGCCACAAATCTCGTAGCGAGAAAATCTCGCCACGCGTAGGAGTTGCTAACGCGACGCAATCGGCCCTTTTCAGGGCCACACAAAAATTTTAACACTTGTACATCTAACCAGGAGAATATATTTATTGTGGATACATAGAACGTGCATTCTACCTTTCAATCGACATCCTATCTTCGAACACATCCAAGCAACCTCCACAAATAATATTTTATCCATCTAAAAAAATTTAACCTGATATCTCAAAGTTTGTGAAAGTTACAATGTATACAGACATTTCTCAAAAAATTAAAAATTTTATAAAAAATGAACCTTTTCATCGATTCTCACCAAATTCAATACCAACCATCTTTGAATGATACTCTATCCATGTAAAAAAAAATTAATACGGTATCTCAAAAATTGCGGAAGTTAGAGGTTGTACAAAATATCGCGTACATACATACATACACACATACACACACACACACGCACACACACACACACACACACACACACACATACATACAGACATTTTTTAGGAATATGATTTTTCGACGTTTTGGAACATTCTAAACACATTGGCATAGAAAACTCGAAAAAAAATTTTGTCACGAAAACAAAGCTTCCTCTATGAGGAAGCAAAAAACATCAAAATCACTCAAAAACAGGACAAAACACGAAAATTTAGAATCGACCAATACAACTTTTGTTTTCCCCACAAATTTTAGATTATTAATGAAATGAAGGGCTTGACCTGAATTAACGATTAGCATCCTTCGAACTAAGCGTCCTACGGACTTAGCCTTTCTGGCGCGTCTGAAAGACTAAACGTCTGAAAAACTAAGTGTCGAAGCGCAAGCGTCTAAGCGCTCGGATCATATGTCACTCAGTAATTAGTCATGTTTAACTGTCATCCTCGTATGGCTCAGGGGGCTGACACATGCCTAGTAATCTTGAGATTGTCGGTTCGAATCCCAGCAATTCAAGATTTTATTTACCAAGAGCGGCCGGCTTGGTAAATAATGTGGCATGTAAAAAAAAACTGAGTGGTGTGTGTGTGTGTGTGTGTGTGTGTGTGTTCTGACGCCAGGAATAGAAATAGGAATGGGAGCTATGTAGTTTATATTCTCTATGCAGAAATGGGTTAGAGAAACAAAATTACATACCTCAGAGGCCTCCTTCCTAAAAAGAAAGAGGAAAAGAAAACGTCCTTCGGACTTAACCTTTCTGGCAAAACTACGTGAGGCAGCTCATAACGACTATAATTTGAGACTAAGATTACCAAAACCTCTGTGAGGAAAATCACCTGACGGTATGTGCTCAATATAAAAAAATCCAGCGCTGGCGAGCACATATCCTCAGATGATTTTGCACCCTTCGGCAATGTCCTAGCAGGTCACTGGCACAGTGTTAATTCAATTGGAAACCTGCTTAAGATGTTCTTTTTTCTTTCAATTAATATTTTTTCCATACTGGAAACATTCTTATATTTATATAAGAAAATTATTTCATTCTTTTTCATGTAAGTCAACCATTACGCTCACATTTCTTAAGTTCAAGTCCTCTCCTTCGAAAGTAAGTTTTAATTTATCAAATAGACCTATGTTATCTCTAAAACGAAAATACATTACATTCACAGGTTTGATATAAGCAGGTAATTTATCTTCAACAAATCTAAATATCGGTCCTTCCACAAAATTTGAATATACACACATATCAAGGGCGTCCTTCGGACTTAGCTTTTCTGGCGCTTGACTTGAATTAAGAGTGACTCCCTTCCGGCTTTCACCTTTGAATACAGTTTCTTTACCCGACTCTATAACAGCATATTGTGGAATATCAAATATTTTACCAGAATGGGTTATTATTAATTTTACAGGACTATACACTCTTAATTCATTATTATTCTTCTCAAATTTAAATTTGTTTATATCAAAAGCTAGCAGTACTTCTTCTATGAGATTTATTCTTTCTTCTTCTATGAGATTTTTTAGGTTTCGAATAGCAAATACACCCCGGATTAGTAAACCTAGATTAATTTTACCAGGTTCTTTTTTAATAAGAGAAAGTCCTTCATTTTCAGAGTTTAACATCCTTGATTCTATTGCGTCAAATATTTTGTTCACTAATTTGTCGTTTTTATCAAATTCAACACTAATAGAACTCACTTCTAAATCAATTTTATATTTTGGTACCCATATCTTTTTTTCTGTTTCTAGAATATTTTTAACTTTATATATGACATTCTTTTGAACATCTTCAGCTGAATTAAGACCTTGACCTAAATTAATAGTTATTGTATACTTTGTTAGTATCCTTCGGACATAGCCTTCCAGGCGCCTTTCAGGCGCATCCTCTGCATTTAGTTCTTCTGGCACAAATAAAAATGTAATTTCAAACGATAAAGCGTCCTTCGGACTTAGCGTCCTATGGACTAAACCTTTCAGGCGCCTTTCTGACACGTTATCATCTTCAGGAATATATATATCTACCAATCCTATTTCGCCATACTTTATGTGTTTAAGTTTATCAAAACTAAAAGATACCCCATTTTAAATTTCCTTTCAGTTTGTATAACATTTATGTATATTAAAAATATTGAACTCTCATTCTATTCATAACCATATCATAAGCTATGGTCTTTTGGTTTACAAATACTACGTAACAATTTAATCCCTTGAAAGATTTGGAAGAATCAGCAATTAAAATTTTTGGTAATTTCTCCACAGTGGAAATACTCTTTGGTTTATTTCTCAAATCAATATTAAAAAAACAATTATATTTTATAAAATTGTCAACCCTGTGAAACTGAGAAATCATTCTATCAGGACCATATAATGCTTCATCGTACTCTGAACTTGAACGATACAACTCGTAATAATCTCCTTTTTCAATTTCATAATTTTGGGGTTCGGAAGAATGTCTTTCTTCTCCATACAATATTTGAATATTCTTAATATTAGCATGGTCCCAATTTGTTGGATTTTCATTTTGGTCGTACAGAAATTTATTTTTTATAAAGAAAACAAATGCCCAGTTTGGTTCCAGAGTAAAAACAAAATCATTTAAGGGTATACGTAAAGTATTTAAATCAGGTAATCCTCTATATTCTACACATTGAAAACATTTATATGTAAACACATATTTACCAGCTTAACTAAAATGTTTCAATTTGTCTATCAAGTTTGTCGTTGCAATTTCATCATATTCAATATACCAAACTTTTAAACGATAACTTTCTAAATTAATTTTTCCGCGAAGTGGAGTTATTTCGGCGTCACTAAACGTAAACAATGAGTCACTCAAATCATCTTTTAAAGTCATTACAATGTGTATGTCTACACCAAATATAGGTCCACTTGTATCATCAAAGAAACCAGGAATTAAATCTCCCATATCAATTGTAGGATAAAACAAACCATCACCCTTAATCAAACCATATTTTTTCTCAGCGATAAAACCACTTGCTTGACCACTTCCTTGAAATATTAGCACGCTTTTTCAATGTACTAAGATGACCCACGTTATAATTATTATCCAACTCAGTATTGAACATTGAAACTTTAATCAAACTCTACATATACGCAAAATAATTGTTAACTAAAAAGCTAGTTGTACCTTCAGGATAAGCACTTCCATCTTCCTTTGGAACTCGTATTTTTGGTAAATTTTTTGTTTTGTTTGGCACAAAACCATGTTTATCATTAAATTTTATATGAAAATCATATTCAACATTAAAAGATATTGCCATGTCTTTTAATTTCAGAATAAATATAATTGTATTGTAATTTCACAATTTTATCTTGATATTTTTCAAACAAAAGGGCTTGACATGAATTATGTTTTGATGCCATTTATAAGATTTATTTTTTTGCATTTTGGAGCTTTTATATACTGTGATTTCTTTGAATCACATTTGTCACAATTTGCTATCAATCTCCATTTACCATTTTTATTTTCTTTATGCTCGCGCATTGATTTTGTTTTTGTCTTACACTTTAGGCAATACATCAATGTCATTTATATAGTATAAAACATCCTTAATATCATCTATTCCGATTGTTTTTGTTATATCTTCCCATTTTATTTTTTTAACTCCCAACAAATAAAGAACTATTATACATAAGTAACCACAAATAGCTGGATCACCTTTCTTTTGTACTTTCTTTGTATTCATAATGAGTCTATTTCCCCTGAAATAATTTTTCAATTCTATAGGTGCATCTCCTGCCACAGAATCAAAATAATATATCTGATTTTTATTTTTGAAATAGCAAACCCAATGAAAAAAAAGATTAACAATACCACACTCGTTTTTTCTAATTTTCTTAGATAATTCATTTAAATTTAAATAGACGTTTCTAAAATTAAGTATTTTAAGTTTTTTTACATATTGTTTTATATCATCGTCTGATAAAGCTTTTAATACTAAATTTTCAACTTCTTTTTTAGATAGGCTTAGTTCTGCACCTTTATTATTTTCCATTTGTCTAAATACTTTATTTGCATTTCTAATAGATAATGATGGAAATAGTCCATAATAATTAGTATTTGTTTTTTTAACATATTTTGAATTCAATTTAATTTTTTCACATGTATCATAAAACCAAGCTTTCTTCAATTTTTGTTTTTGATAAGGCGATAGGTTTAATTCCATTTAATAACGATATTTAAAGAGTGATGGCTGATATTTTGGTGTGTCGAAAGTTTCTTCACGTGGGACATCGAAATTATAATGTACAAATGGCATCATTTTATCTGTCTGAATTTTATCTACATGTATTAGTCTTTCGTCGCGTCCTTCGGATGTCTTATTATGTCTAATCTGTTCTTTTAATGTTTCATCCAGAAATTTGTTCTCTTTAACTGTTCTATATATATCCATACCCAAACTCATAAGATAATATAAGTCAGCGAAAATCATTGGGAGAGTTGCTAACCAAGGAAAACCCCCTAAGTTCTCAATAGTCTTGCTTGACATCAATCCAGCTGTTTTATATGGATGATTTTGACCTTCATAATATTTTTAAATGTTCTTAGCTAATTGTGGATTTTTTTTATATATTTTCAATGCCCTTTTTAATAATGATAACAAATTTTTTTCAAATAAAGGGTCGGAACGTACGCCATTTGAATTTATATTAATCTATATTAATTTATATTAATTATTAACATTGTGCGCACTATTTACCGCGCGTGGCTCTAATTGCCTATTTTTATTATATTTAATTTTATTATAGAGAGCCTTTACTTATATTTATTTTATTTATTATACGCAGGCTGAAAAAATGCGTTTTGGTTTTTTTAAGTATATTTTTTACAACTTTGGACACAAGTCAGTCGGATTATTTAAGTCTTGGATTAAGTTCAGGAAGATTGTCATTAAGAGCAGATTAAAAGCCGAGTTCTTGCGCAAATGTATTAAATTTAACATCACTCCACGATACTTGTTTGCGAAATTGTCGAACCTTTCGCCAAATTTTACTAGTGTAAAATCTGTTAACGCCTTTAAACTTTGTAAACTCCGATTTAGCAAGAAACTTTTACAGATAGAACTTTCGGACACTTTTTCGTATATTAGATCAACTTACACTCAGATATTTAAGATTTCTCAATCATTATATCACGACATTCCGATGGACATCTGCAATTCGTTTTTCACTAGACAACATAGATCATTATATTCTTTTTACATTAACCAACATGATAAACTCAATAAAAAATTTAGTCGCCTGTTGTTTGAGCATAATTTGGAAACAAAAGATTATAGATCCGTCCGATATTTTTACTGTTCTCCTCCCCGGACTGCCTCGGAGCATCGCAGTTTTTCGTTTGATCCACCTAATGATAGGGATAATCTCCGGGTCTTAGAAATTAATGTTGATCCTCTTTCCTTTACGGACAGATCGCTTCTGCCATTGCCACTCAATGATAAGTGGTTTAAAAATTTGTCTTTGACCCCTATTCCTGAAGATGTTCAGGGCTTATTACAACTAGGTGAAAATTGCAGTCTTCGTTTCTCCAACAAAGGTAAGCTAACTACGGAATTCATAAAAAATATCGAATACAATCTTATGAAACTTCCTCCTGCAACACAAATAACTATCCGTAATCGTTCCATAAACATCATCAACAACCTACCTATTTATTCCTACCCGAAGTGCGAGTTTAACATGTATATCAAACAACTAGTTTCTATTGTAAACTTTTCTTTAAACAGCACGATAACTTAATTGTAACTCGTGCTGATAAGGGAAATATCACTGTTGAACTTGATAAACAAGAATATTTCCATAAGATTGAGGAGTTACTCAAGAATACTAACACCTATAATATAATTAAAAAAGACCCAACCAAAAATCTCACTTCTCGTTTACGGGAATTACTGTCAAGATGGAGAGATTCAGAATTTATTTCTCCTTCGACATACAGATCACTATATTGTAGTGACGGCATTTTACCAAAAGCATACGGACTTCCCAAGGTCCACAAACCTGGTTGTCCGTTCCGCATAATTATTTCATCGGTCAATAGTCCGCTATATTTTTTAGCTTCTTTTTTACATCGCATTATGTTTAAATATTTTCCCAAGGCCCACAGCCACGTTATTAATAGTTTTGATTTGGTCAAAAAACTTTCTGACATTAGCATTGACAACAATTTTTTATTAGTATCGCTGGATGTAATTTCATTATTCACCAACGTTCCAATTGAGATGGCAATCCACAGTGTCTCAACAAGATGGGAACATATTTCCGGGAATTGTAATCCGTCTAAAAAAGACATCACAGATGTAAAAAAAAAGCGTTAAGTATATCTTTCTCCAGCCAAAATAGTCCTTTTATTTTTTTAACGTCAATCTTTTTGCGTTTAAAATTCTTTGAATTTAATTATTTTTAGCTTTAAATTTTTTTGCATTAAATTTTCTTGTATTTATATATTTAACCTTAATTTTTGAATTTTTATTTTCTAACTTAAAATTTTTAATTTTCAAAATTTAGTTTTTTGTGTCTTATATTTTCTTTTCTTGAATATACGTTTAAGTATATTTGAATTAAATAAATTTGAATAATTATTTAGATATAAATAATTTATTATTTGTATATATGTATATAAATATTTAAAAAATATATGTATTATACTATATTATATGTAATATAATAATTATACGTTTGTACGATCAATTTTAAGTTTTACACCCTCTCTTATGCCATATATATATATGTATATTTTATTGCATTTTATTTGCTTCTGCAAATAGAATAGAATGAAATGTTAAATAGATAAAAGAATGCAAAATTTCACAATTTTTATATTTTTTGCATTAAATAGATCTATTCTAATTATAGAAAGCAATTCAACTAAATATTATGCATTATATTTTCCTAAATTTACTTAGCGTGAATTTTTGATTTCACTTCTTTTTGATGCTAATATTTTAAGTTGTTTTCCCGTGTTATTAATATAGATAAAATGTAATTTATAAATATTATATAATTATTAAAAGATATTTTTGGTGGCGATAAATTTTTGTAAAATAAATATAATTTTTGAGAAGATATTTTTGATGGCAATTAATTTTTTGTGAAGGACTATTTTGGCTGGAGAAAGATATACTTAGCGCTTTTTTTTACATCTGTGATGTCTTTTTTAGACGGATTTCACATATTTTTGCAAAGTTTATTTTAAAATATTAATCATATCAATATATTAAAAAATATATACGTGTGTGCGTGCGTGCGTGCATCTATCATCATGTCTTTTAATAATTGCAATAATACTTTTGTTCTCATTTGTTCTCATTGTTTTTTCAAATGTTTTGCATATTTGTTAATATTTATATTTTATTGTAATAATAAATAAATGCTACTGTGTTGTATTAATAAATGCTAAATTAAAATATTCTTGTACTACGCGATGAATTTATAAAATGATACAAAATTGACGAGCTCAAAAAATTTATTTTAAAGAAAGTCAAATTTTAAATCTAACGATAGTAATATTTATTAACTTTGAAATTTCATGAGCAAAACAAAGATTTATTAAATTCACATCTCTCAATCCCGCATTATCGTTCTTTTTAAAATTTTTTAATAGTAATAATAATAATAGTAATAATAGTAATAATAAAATACATTTATTTTAATTTAATATTAATAATAACACATTTAAATAATATATATTACTTTGATATCGTAATAACACATACCCAGTGACCATCATATTTCGACATACTGCTTTGCAAAATTTGTATATGATCTTGCATAGCTGAAATAGGCTCTATTGTTTCGGGATATTGAATTCTCCATGTATCACGAGGACAGAAAAAAGAGCAATTTTTTAGTAACGTTTGAAATGCGTCCATATGGGTATCTTCCAACCATGCATTTTGCTTTATAATATTTATGTGATAATTTGATAATTTTATTATATTTTTTATTGCCATTTTTGTTTTTGTTATCTCTTGTCCTTATTCAATTCAATTTAATGTATTTGATTATTTATATTATTAATTTTTTCAACTAAGTAATAATAATATGTAAATATAGCACTTACATGATTTTATCTTTGCAGTATGAATTGTCTGCTGCCAACCTAACTTCTTTCTAAAGAAAAAATAAAAGATATTAAGTAAACATTTTACAATTTTTAATATATTTTACGAAACATTTCGCATTATATATATATATATATATATATATATATATATGTATTGTGACGTTGCCGTCTCGCGCGCGTTCGCCGAGTTCCTCTCCGATCGAAAAGCGCGGGCTGAAGGGCCGCGCCAGTCGAATCATTGCGAGAACCGTACCGTTACCTCCAGAGAGGCGTCATTAATTGAGATTTCGAGCGTAATATTAATTTCGTTTATGATTTTCTTTCGTATGAATAATTCATTTGGGAGCCTCATCGGAAGAAGGAGCGGAAAGTCGCTGAAGCGTCATGGAAAATACGATCGCCAATCAAGGAAGACCTTGGAGGGGCAAGGAGCCAGCAATTTGGAAATCCAAAACATCTAACGGCCAAACTAGCTACGTCACGACGGGATCAGGACCCGCACACGTGATGCGCAACGCACGGGACAGTGAGGGGATCCTCGCGCAAGGACACAGGCCCGTGCGGATCCGCCCCCCGCGGAGGGACTGCAATTCTGCACCCGATGGCGTGACGCGGTCCCGGAAAAGACAGAAGGAAGGGTGGCAGCGATACTTCCGGCCAAACCGTTCACCTCAGACCCCGCGACGGCCCCGCGAAAAGGGCCTCAGCGAATTATTGTTTGTAATGCCGGGGGCGCGCGCACCCCCGTTACGACCGTGAGCGCGCCGCCCGCCGGCCACAGCGCGTGATAACGCGTGATTGGTCGCGATAATACGCACCCCGTGTGCGCAGCCCCGGCTGGCCCACAGGTATCGATTCTGGATCGCGACAATCCGGGATCAGACTGGTGCGAGCCTGCGAGCCGACAGCGAGCGTGTGAGGTCGAGAGCGTAGAATTCTGTACTTGAGAGGACGATAGCAAGACGAGAGCGAGCGGAGAGGATCCCGGCGATCGGCAGCTGAGAAGGACGGACCCGAGGGAAAGGACGTCGACGTCGCTGACCCCGTGCAACCGCCACGAGAAAAACGGTACCGGTGAGGTTACCCTCCGCCATATTCGCCACTCGCGATCGCGCCCGGAATCGTTTCGTTCTGTCGTCGTCGCCGTGAATTCGTACTTTGGTGTACGGGCTACGCCCGATTCTTTGGTGTAGATTTTCGCGTCACGGCCACGTCGTCAAGCGATTCGAGCCCCGGAGCCTCGAAAGTATCGGTTTCCGCGGATCGAGACATTACCTCGCGTTTCTAATAAACCGTGTGTCGTCTCTCTGGAGATTCGGATTCCGTAGATTATATTTGCGTTGGTTCTCGCACGTCTAGCATTTAAGACTCGTTCGTACTGTATGTCGGTCGTCTGAGTGTGAGTGTGATTCGCGTCAATTTGTTATATTATTTTTGTGTTTCGTTTGTGAATCTTCGCGTCTAAACTGTGCGTGCACGTCCGGTGCAACTTTCCTTCGCGATTATTATATGGGTTACGTGAGAGTGTGAATCGCGTAAATTCAACGTATTATGTCGGTTGTAAAGCACCGCGTCTCGAAATTGTGAGCGCGTTTTGGGTGAGAATTTCCTCGCGATTCTTGCATGAATTGCGTGCGTGTGTGTGCCGAGCATTCGATTCTGCGTAAAATGTCCGTCCGAAATCGAAGCATGTCCGCGTTGTATTAATTGCCTGTTAATCTTAAGTTGCGTATTAGTAATTTAACGGTAATAGCGGGCGATAAGGTCGCCGTTGGCGAGGCAATATCGAGAATTGTTTCGGTCTTGCGCCCGAATTATAGAAAAACGTAATATTTAATTTCTTCGCAGTGCGAGGCGTAATTCAAGCCGAGCGAACATTCCGGCCGATCTAACGGGTCGGTCTCGGCGTACGCATTACGGGGTTTCGCGCCCCGCGTCTAACACCCAGTCTCGCAGCCGCGATTCTCTTACCGCAGCCGTATATCCGCGCGGTTTATCATTAATATTCTCGAGGAGCTACGGCTCCCGCTATTATAATAAATCTGTTAATTTCTCTGTTTAATTTACGAGTTTCCTTTCAGTTGTGCTTGTAGTTTCCGTAATTGTCGCCTCTTGCATAAATTATCGCGTTCGATCAACACTCGCCCTGCCCCTCTACCGTTAGGCGAGCTAGTCAGCCCGTGGCGAATTCCGACACATTTCTTTCGCGTTTATTTCGCGCTTATTTCGTGTTTCGCGAATTGATACGTGAAAGATCGTATCTGGCGCCCAAGTTCGATTCTCGCGATTATCTCTCGGATCTCGTCACGGTACGCGCGGAACTCCTAACATCCCGTTCCCAACCTGGCGCGTGGATCTTTTTCTCCGTTTTCCCGTTTTTGTCAACGACCATTCCGCATCTCCCGTTCGGCGAATTAGCTCCTGTTCGTCGGCGCAATTTACACCCGCGCGACGGAGAGAACGAGTCGGCGGCCGCGTTTATCGCTCAGCCGCGAGACGGTAAGAAAAGTCGTCGCAATATATATATATATATATATATATACAGGGTGAGTCATTTTAATAAACGCACGCCCATATATCGTAAAGTAAGAAAGATGGAGAAATATGTTTTATACAAAAGTTGTAGGGTTCAGAGGGGGACACATGATGAAAATATGGACTTGACCTTGAATGACCTTTTCAAGGCCAAGTCAATGTGATCGATATTTTCTTAAATGGAACCCCCCATTTTTTATTGCATATTCTTGTAGCTTATTTCGAAAGCTTTTCACTATAATAAAGTATTTTTTCATTAAGTACTTTTTGAGTTATTTTACATTTTATTCTGACATATTTTGATATAAAAAATAAAATATCTCGTAAAATATTCAGTTTTTGATAATCTTACCGTAATACTTTTATGTTCAGAATAATGAGACACTATTTTCACTTGTTATTTCGCCATGCCTGAGCGCGCGAAATTTCAGCCCTGTCAATCGTAAAATTTAATCGCTTCCCGTTTGAAAACTATTATAGTCTCGGCATTTTTGTATTTGGAATTTTGTCTTGAAATGTTCTAAGGTATCTGCCATTAAGAGGAAATACGTAGTTTTAGGACACCCTGTATATACATATTTTGTAAAATGTAAAATTTTTTATATGAGTTTTCTTTCATGACTCAACACTATACTTTAATATTTATTTTTATATATAAAATAACAAGAGAAATGTGCTTTAATATTTATCTTTATATTTAACTATTATTATTAATAATAATAATTTTATCAATAACGTTTCATTATCAAGATGAATAAAATAATATTTTAATTAATCAACAATCATGATACGTGATTATTCAGAGATAAAGCATGCGTCTCAAATATACCCCGATATATTTATGTGTCAAGGCATTCCTCTATTCTTGATCGTATAACAATTACTAAAACTTTAAAGGTTATTATAAATATATTAGAGGTTATTGTAAATATAATAAATATTAAGACATTTAATAGAATTCGATAAAATTGAGTATTGTAACTAAATTTAATGCGAAATATTACGTTAACCTTAGACATTTTCTGTAATAAATAAATATAGAATTGTAGAATAAATTAGAAATACAAATTACCTTAATCTCCTCACGCCAATCACCAATATTTAAAACTATTACACTGCACAAACTATAACACAGTGAATCGCGTTGAAACAACGAAATCGAGAATCACTCTGCGCTACAGCCTGCATAGAAGTGTATATATATAAATGTATATATGTAATAAAACTATTTCTTTTCTTCCTAAATATTCAATGTTTTTGCTTCATTCGCTCTTCATCAGCGGCTTTGTATTTGTAATGTTTATTTTGTGAAAGTATGTCCAAACGATTTTTCCGTAAGATATGTTAACATATCATGTATTTAATAACAAAAAAGACGAAACCATAGAATATGTCAACAAATTATGTATCTATTGTAACAAGACGAAAGATATACTTATATTACATTTATTATATATAATTATTATATATTAACGAGAGACGCTATCGCGTTTCTTGATTTTGCTATACAGGATGTTTCATAATTCACCTTCACGAATTATTCCATACTGCATAGAAGGAATGCGGTACATTACATAAATCATGAAAAATTATTATTTAATATATTATTAATTTTATTTTAATATTTATATTTATGAGATATATGCGTGCGTGAATATTTATGCGTGCATGTGTGCGCGCGTACGTATGTGTGCGTATATGCGTATATGCATTACGTGTGTGCGCGAATTATGTGGCGCGCGTATGTATGTATGTGTGCGTGCGTATACATATCAATGAATCTGGAACAATATGGCGTCTTGCGAACAAAGCGACATACGTCTAGCGGCGTATCAGTGAACCTGGAAAACGGCCTAGCAGCATAGCCTAGCGGCGTATCAGTGAACCTGGAAAACGGACTAGCAGCATAGCCTAGCGGCGTATCAGTGAACCTGGAAAACGGACTAGCAGCATAGCCTAGCGGCGTATCAGTGAACCTGGACAAACATGGCGTCTCGAAAAGTGACACCTTTTTGGCCGAAAAATTCATATGAAATATCGAGATCTGTACATCAAGTGCAAGTACCAGTGTCATTTTGATATTATTATATTCGGAAAAATCCATGTTCTCGATTGATATGTTCATCTCTCGAAAGGATGGTCCGACGTACGAGATATTTCGAATTCATTTTCTAAAATTTTCAAAAAACGTCCTCACTCCGGTAAATGATACACGGTAGCGTCTGTTTACAGTAAACAAAAAGACGACGAAAGATATACTTAGCGAGACGCTACCGCGTCTCTTGATATTCCTAAATCGGAATTTCTTATTGCAGTCAGAATGATTTTAGACTCTACCTTTTTTACATTCAATGGGATATTTTATAAACAAACTTTTGGTACGCCCATGGGTTCTCCTCTTTCTTCTTTTATTGCCGACATCGTGCTACAAGATCTAGAAACACGGGCCCTTGAATCTCTTAAGTTTACTCCCCCGTTTTATGTCAGATATGTCGACGATGTCGCCCTTGCGGTTCCCGCTTCCTCTCTTAACCACACCCTACAGACTTTTAATTCTTTTCACCCGAGATTACAGTTTACTGTTGAGATTGGAGAGAAGAACAGACTGAATTTTTTGGACACCACCATGATCGTTGAGGGTGACTGCTTGATTTTCGATTGGTACCGTAGCCTACGTTTTCCGGTAGATATTTACATTTCCGGTCTAACCATCCCCTCTGTCAAAGAAGGGGCACCATAATTGGTCTTATTGACAATGTCTTTTTATTATCACACCCTCGCTTTCATCAAAATAATTTTAAATTGATCATCGAAATATTGTTGGATAACGGTTATCCAATAAATTTTATTTTCCGCGTTTTACATGAACGCCTAAAACATCTGCTTCACAGGACTAGTTATAATTCGGGAAATACTACACGAGAAAAAGAAAATGGTTCATTTTTTACAATTCCGTATGTGCCTGTGATATCTGAACAATTTAAAAAAATCACGGGTGATTTAAACGTTAGGCTATCTTATCAGAGTCTCAATAAATTGAATTCTATGATAAAAATACATAAAGACCCTTGTCCTTTGATGGCCCGTCAAAATGTCATATACAAAATTGACTGTAATGATTGTGATGCCTCTTATGTTGGTCAGACAAAACGACAATTAAATACACGTATTACAGAGCATAAAAATCATATCAGGAGAAATACGAGCAACCACTCAGTGATTACCGAACATAGAATAAATTTCAACCATAATTTTGATTGGGATGGGGTCAGAGTCTTAGACACCGAACCTCAATTACGCAGGCGATTAATTTCTGAAATTCTTTACATAAAAAGGCAGAAGAACGGCTTGAATTTGCAGATGGACACGGAAACTCTTCCTGATATGTATTTTGCGGTGCTCGATAAGCTTCCCAGGATTTGATTTTGGCTTTTATTTAATTTAATGACATAATTTAGTGACAAATTCTTTGTTATTATATTAATTTTATATTTTTAACGTATTCCCTTTATTATTTTTATTTGCGTTATTGTTTACCATACTTACATTTATGTTTTTTGTATCTTGTTGTTTCACTTATCATTTTTTACTTTGACTTTATTATTCCGACTTTTATTATTATGACATACATTGTTTTTTAATTTTCTTTTTATTATTGTTATGACAGTTATTATTTTTTTGATCAGTTTCTTGTCACCGTATTATGTTAGATCGTTGTCATTTCGCAGCCGAATAACCAGTGAGTTAGTCTTACGTTTTATTAATCTTAACTTCATTAGTATATCATCACTCAATATGTGGAACGTGAATTTTGGCCGTGAGTTTCAACTTTGTTGCTTTTGTTTTATTTAAATATGTGCGAGTCTCTCACATCTTCCTACGCAATAACAGGCCCAGTATGGATAGACTTGAGAATTTGTAATCCGAAGTCTAATTTACATAACAACCGTTAAGCCACCCTTACTACTACACGAAGGATTCATCATTGTGGAATGCGAAGATGACGAGAGATTTTGAGCTCTTACTTTCTTTTTAAGTCCGTTTATTATTTAAAATCATGTTGCGTTAAGTTGCGTCAGTTTAATTAATTTCTTTGCGCTGAAGATGACCCAAATAAAGGGTCGAAACGTACGCCATTTGAATTTATATTAATCTATATTAATTTATATTAATTATTAACATTGTGCGCACTATTTACCGCGCGTGGCTCTAATTGCCTTTTTATATATTATATATTCAATCTTTTTCACTCATATATCCCATTCCTAATTTTGTTTTTAATTTTATGGCATCTGGTGACAATACTCTCATCCACGCTGCTTCTTAAAGTTTTATCTGCTTTCTTTATTTCACTATAATCTACATTGGGGTTTGTGTAATAAAAAAGATCGTGTTGTTTGCAATGTTCATCTAAAGGATTTATTCCTTTCCACCCCTTTTTTAATCTCTCCTCAACATTCGTAAAAGGTCCACAAGCATTATATCTCAGTAAATGCATTTCTGGAACCTTTCCGGTTAGTTTATTTGAAAGTTTATTAATAAAACCACCCTCTTTTTTACTTCCTTTTCTAATTTTTGACTCACTCATTTCTTCCCATAAATATCTCAAAATATATTCCCATTTTGTATATTTATTTTAAGCTGGTCCTTTGCTAGGATCATTATTTCTATAAATTGCATTAATTTTATAAATTATATTCTTATACTTTTTTATAACATCTTCACTATAAATATCTTTGAAACTATATGGTACTTTTTTCTGTTAATAATTTAATTAAAGGATTAGTAAGTTGAGTTACTATTTTTATATAATTATCATCATAAAAAACAAGATTATCATTTTGTGTTACTCTTACAGCTTTATTCCCTATCATTAACCTATCATCACTGTTTCTGTCACGCCAGAATCCAAACTTTTCATCATAAAGATGGTTTTCATATTTATTCCATAAAGGACCTCCTTCTTCTTTAATTCTTGGTGACACTGGAAAAGATGATTTTTTAAGTGAATGGCTCGAGCTGATAGATGGTACCGAGTCCAAAGGGTGCTCGAAGGTCTCTTCAAATACTTCATCACTATCGTCAGTCTCTGTATAACCTTTAAGAATTTTTAATATTTCTTCAAGTTTGGCATCTTGATAAGGTTGTACATCTGTGGCGTCCTTCAGACTTAGCCTTTCAGGCGCTGATTTTAGACTTGAGCCCAGTTTATTAATCAATATGTTAATTTCTTTATTTGTTTCATCCAGTCTAGAAGTTATTGGTTTAATTTTTTCTTCGAAATCTATACTTTTTTTAGTATTTAAATTTCTTGCCAAAATTAAACCCCGTTTTCATATTAAGAACCGGAGGTTTGCATTCAAGAACCGGAGGTTTGTTAAGTGGTTTTAACATCTTATGAATACAGTCTGTATTTAACATCTTATGAGTACAATCTGTATTTAACATCTTATGAATACAGTCTGTATTTAACGGTTCTGTATTTGACGACGACGACGGTGAAACATTCGACAATTCTGAATCAGTATTTAACAGTTGTCCTTTGTTTGCAAAGGATACATTACGTAAATTTCTCCCCATTTATAATAATAATAATAATTCATTACTTTTGAAAGAAATATTTATCATTTTTTGTTTTATCAATTCCCAAAAATCCATGTGGTTCTGACCAAGCTTTTTTACAGAACTTACAAAACTCTTAATAAGTTAATTCAGAAGCCAATTCTTCATGTATTTTTCTCAAATTATCTCCAAACTCATTAAAAATAAACCATGGATTTGAATTTTTTCTAATTATAGGGTTTATTTTAGTGTATTTATGATATAATCCGAGAATACTAATATTTTTGTGCCTTCCTTCACAATAATATCTTATTATTTTACTTTGATCTTTCAACATTCCATCATCAAAAATTACTAAACTATTCGATGCACATTCTTCTACCGGTAAAATTTTTCCCAATTACTCTCAAAAAAATAATCAATATCATATTTATCTTTTTCCAACTCTTTATCTAATCATACATAAGTAGGTTGGTCTATAGATGGACTATAAACATATAATTGCTTATATGGTAGCCATTTGTTTGCGACAAAGTTAGTAGATAAAAATGTTTTTCCATTACCCGATTCACCTAGAATTATACCACGTACTACATCTGGAAAGAATCCACCACCTCTTTTATATTTATCTATAAAATTAAAATGTTTCATTTTTAGGCGATGTTTAGACATTTATTAATAATAAATGGGAGAGTATTTTAAAAAACAAATGTACGTTTATCGAAAATGTTATAAGTATTTTTTTAAATGTAAAATCGGTATATCACTTAGTAAAACAATATTTGCGGCATCAAGTTTATCAGGTATTGCTGTTACACCATTATTTGCAATAAGTGCCATATCTGTTATAATTGAAATATTAGATAACGAATTCAAAACATCATTAAAATTAATGGATAGGCTTGAAGAATATAAATTATCATTTAATTTTTATTGTGAGTTATTACATTTATTTAAGGCTTAACAAATATCTGAAGAAGAAATTCATTTACGTGAAAAAGATTTTATTAAAAATTTGAAATACTTTTCACGTGAAAAGTACTTAAAACAAATGAAGATAAATGGTTATTCTTCAATGAAATAAATGACCGTTAGTAAAAACGATATTATTGATGAATTACACAAACCAGCAAGGAGAAATTATCCAAGAAGATCTACTATTACATTAAGAGTCGATGATCTTTGGCAGGCTGATCTTGTTGAAATGGATTCGGGTAACTTAAAGGGAATATCCAAAATTAATAAGGGATATAAATATTTATTAACAGTTATTGATACTTTTTCCAAATTTGCTTGGGCAATTCCTGTTAAAAATAAAACTGGAGAAAGCGTATCCAAGGCAATGAGTATTTGTTTTAAAAACCTATCTCCACAGCATAAACCACCCAAAAATCTACAAACTGATAATGGGAAAGAATTTTATAATAAAAATTTTAAAAAACTCATGGAACAAAATAAAATTATTCATTATTCGACATATAGTGATAAAAAAGATGCAATTGTTGAAATATTTAATATATCACTCAAAGAATTAATGTGGAAACAATTCAGTATAGCAGAACCATCGCGGTGGTCTCTTCATTTTTTCCAGGAGGAGCCGCTCGCGCACTATTGCGCGTAACATTAGAATTAGATGATAAGGCGAGCGCCGATGTCCGGCTGCTAGAATTTATTTATAAACATTATAAACAAATATCGTCTCGCACTATTGCACGTGCGGCATTATTGAATTTCGTAGAAAGATGATAAGGCGAGCGCCGATGTCGGGCTGCTATAATTTATTATAAACGCTATGACAGTATACGGTAACAATATATGTAACAATTGAATAAAAAAAAAAAAAATCTCATCGCAAACGAACGATCTTTTTTAGATTTAAAAAATAAGTTTAACGGGTGTCAAAAGTGCATAACGAGAAATTTTGGTCGCGTGAAGAAAAAGTCAAGTGCTTTTCCCTCGCCCGTGCTCTCCGACACACTTGAACGCGCCAGTTATAAACATTGCCGCAGCAGATCTGGATTTTTCCGATGCGACAGGATAGTATCGTACGAGTTTCCGACGCGAACGTTTGACAATCTGATATTTTAAAGTATATATTTTTAAGCGTGTTAAGTAAAAAAAATGCCGTCAAATGAAAAAAAATGCCGTCGTTTAATTGAAGCCGTTTTGCGTCGCGGGCGATGGAACGCGTCATGGTGGGCGCAGGATCTTGCAATGAGGGGGCTGCTGCTGAGAGCCTATGTTAAATCTGGTCGTGTTTCCAAAGAGTGAGTAGCATTTTTTTTTTATTATTTTATATATATTATTATTTATAATATATATATATATATATTTTGATTTTATTTAATTTATAGTATCAATGTACGAGCGAGCCAGATCCAGATTCCCGGCTTTATGAAATTTCAAACATCGTCAAGATGTACGAATGTTGCGACGGAACGCGCGAGACGAATTGGACGATTTATGGGGAGATACTGTGGAGGCTCGAGAGTACGAGTCAGTCAATTGGTCTTGGATGTACTGGGATATTTTCAATCTACGAAAATTATTCGGGCTCGAACCCTATGAGGAACCCTATTTGGAAGAATCATGGGACTAGCCTCCGAGCAAGAGGCCGAAAAATTAATTGTAAGTATCTTCTTTTTAAAATTTATATTAGATTTATAAAAATTAATATACTAACAAGACTTGTATTTTTGTTTCAGAAGGAGCCTGCAGCAAATATTTTATTTTTTTATTTTATTATTTTTAAACACACACATACACACACACACACACACACATTTGTATTAAACATAAATTTTGAATAAATATTATTATTATTATATAAAAAAAAAAAAAAATTTTGATTATTTTTCTGCGCCTTCTTCTTTCCTTCTTCCTGTCGTGCATGCCTCGCATTATCTCTCTCTTTCTCCCGCGAACGTCATCCTTTTCCCACGCCAATGCGGACGCTATCCTTCTACACGCGTGCATGCCTCGCGCTATCCCTCGCATACCTCTATCCTGCCTCGCGCTATCTCTCTCTCTCTCTCTCTCTCACCGCCTTACGAACGCCGTATCTCGCATTATCATCCACGCGCTATCCTTCTCGCGCTATCCTTCTCGCACGCCCATAGAATGCTATCCTTTTCCTACTCGCGACATGCGCCTCGCGCTATCCTTCTCCCACACGGTCGCGCCGCAGTTACATATCTATCTTATATGCGAGGAAGGGTAGCAAAATAATCATTTTGTTCATTTTTTTTTATTTTTAACACATTTATTTATATTACCATACATCACCTCGTCTCAAGGTTTCAGACAAAAGTTCATCCACAGCATAAGCTAATAGTTCGCAATCTATGATAGATGTTTTATCATAGACTTCGCGCAAGATTTTAACCGCAGAATCTCTCTCGGCGCCAAACATATTACTTTGCAAACTCCGAACAAATTGATCGAAACTCTCATTTACGGATTCTAAATTCTCGCACAGCTTCAAATATTCGAGATTAACACAGTGTTCGAGTTCGAATAAGAAAAATATAGTTGACGGTTTCATGTACAAGCAAGAATCGCGCAACGTAAGTTTGACAACACTCGCATCACTTATTTTAACAATCTCAATTGTTAAATCGTTAATCCATATTGGTGTATGATCGGGCGTTTGCACAAGTCGTTCAACGTCCGCTCGTTTCAGCATTAACGATTCCCATGTGTCGATAGATAATACGATGTGATTGCCTCGGTTATCGCCGAGATGCAATTCCACGTAAGATGTTATTCCAACGCTGATTCCAATATCCAAGTACTTATAAGCAGTACGCGTCAAAGCAAATCTGCGTACCAAAATACGTGGTATACAACGAGGTTTATCGCATCTGAAAAAATATAAAAAAATATGAAATAGCATGGAAAAAACATATATGAAAAAAAAAATATATATATATATATATATATATATGTATGTATGAAACATTTGTGATACTTACAAATCAAGTGGTTTCTTGGACGGCTTAATTTCATCTCGTGGTTTCTTGCACGGCTTAATTTCGTCTCGTGGAACGTAGTAATTCACGCGTTTGCAACCGTTGCTGGTGCTTCCTTCAGCGGAGTACATTTTGTCTCTCGGTTATGAGAAGTGGACCGTTGGTACTAGCAGTTGACACGACACTGATCGTATAAAAATTAACCGAATATACGTGACGCTTATTTTTCAAAAGTATGATGTGGTGGGAGATCAATGCTCTGAAAATTTAGGAGAAGGGGAAACGGTCAACGTATGATGCGATGGGAGATTATTGCTCTGAAAATTTAGGAGAAGGGGAAATGGTCAACGTATGATGCGATGGGAGATTATTGCTCTGAAAATTTAGGAGAAGGGGAAACGGTCAACGTTCAACGTAAAGAATTCTTAGAAACGACTCGCGAGGAAAGGAGTGGGGAGAATAAGAAATAAAAAACATTAAATACGATTACACATTTTATTTATAAAAATATTGCAATTTTTTTGTCTTTTGCGACCACCAGCTAAATATTTTTAATACATTCTGTAATGCGCAATTCTTAACATGTTTTCCGCATCGTATAGTATTAGTAACATCTAGATTATTTAAAGATTCAATATCTTCGTAATCAGCATCCAAAGTCTCGATGATTAAATTTTCTTTCGCAAGATTCTCAAGCAAATCCACCAGCCATTCTCGTTTCTGGCATCCCTTGACGTACACGAGAGTCGACATCTCGTCATCCTCTTCCGTACCAAGCACGGCCGATGTAATCAAGCGTTTAGCCATGCCGTACGGCACGTTTCCGTCTTCCCATCGTAATCCGTGGTGATTCGCGATTAGCCAGGAAGCGCATGATTTGTCGGATTTTGTGAGGAGATTCCATGGTAGGGGGTATGTAAAAATGTAATGCGCCAGAACGGTCCCCTTTCTCAGCACCGCCACCTCCTTTACGACAAATTTCATCCCGACGAAGAATCCTTGTAGGTCCACGAACGTTGGTACGGACATAACGTTTTTTTTTATCAGCATCAGCACGTCGAGAAGAAGAAGAAGACTGCGATTGATCCTGATGCATTATTGGTTTTATATCATCTCATCCCACACACTTAAGTGATTTTGCGCACAACGTTGGTCAACGGGTTGTACTGAATCACGCGATCGTGTATGATGAGACAGTACGCAGTGGTATTCGGTGGCACGTTCTCCTTACACTCGAATTCCAATCGCACATCCACGGTTGCGCTCTTGACCGATTCGTTTTGTCGAGAGCAATCGATGATCACGAACGGACCGTTACGTAAAAACTGTGTGACTGCGAGACTCGGCTCGAGATACTCGTATCCGTAATAGTTTTTGCAGAAACGCTGGTACATGTCGTACAGAATCGACCATCTGTTATCGAAATCTAGATTCATATCGTCGTACGGATAACATTCCGAATTCAGATAGAGTTTCACGTTGGTCAATTTGCAATGGTCGAATCGGCTCGTATCCTCGGACATGACGTTTTTCCGGCCTGTCTGCAGAACGAAGACAACGTATCGCGGCTTCTCCAGCTGAGTCGCGGTTTTAATGGGCCACGAATGCTTGGTTGTACGCTGCAATAACGGAAATTCGTACAGATCCCACGAGCGAAAACCCATGCTGAGGTATCGTCCGCTTTCCAAGGCGCGCAGCATCGACAGCTTATTGATCTCGTTCAATACCACGTGTGGCATTCGCCATTGTATCTTGAATATGTCGATCGCAGGCTCCAGTGCCAAATTTCCAAGCAGACAATTGTTGTCGTTGCGCGATCGTATTAAGATCAACTCGTGACGAGCGTTAATCACCACGCGTCTGTAATCCTCGCAAAATCCCAATAACATGTAGAGCGGTACGCAAAAATTGAAGTATCCATTCGCGTCATTGTTATCTGTTAATGCGTACTGCGCATTCCAGCCGGCGTTCCTCATAATCACGGTTTTATCGGATGATATCGTTACATAGTTCTTGAGTGTGCTAGTTATTCCCACATTTCTGTTACGATCAATCTCCACACCGTCGAGTTCGTATCGGATCTCATCGAACATAAACGCGACGCAATTATTTCCCAGTACCACATTAGATCCTTCAGCTGGTTTGTTTATCTTTAGTTTTCCCTCGATGTATAGAAAACTCTCATACGGCAAGGTATACAGATCCTGTTGTTGTATGGGTATTCGTATCTCGTCGCTATACTCAAACGTCGTGTTGGCGTACGGGTTGTACGTGTGAGTCTCGATCTTGACGATACGATCGTCAAAGACCGGCTCGCCTTCGACGTTAAGGATATCGGTCATGTTTTCTCAGATATTTCGCACCGCGAATCCCAAAGATTGTAAAAATTCAACGTTCGACGCGTTGAGTTTCTTTTTCTTGGTGCAACCGGATGATTGGATATTAGCGAATGTTGACGTTGTTGTCGCTGGCCTCGCGTTATCTCTCGCGTCTTTCGCTCCGCTCAACACGAGCATCTCATGTATCGCACGTTAATTTTGTCGCCGTCGTACGTGCAATCTGATGGTGATCTCTTCTCCTCGAAAATCGAGCAATCGTCCGTCTTGATCCGCGATGCGTATCGTTAGATCCGTAATGCTCCGCGCGATGATCGGCAGGTAAATGATCTGCGCCGGCGTTTCCGATATCTTATATCCCGGCGGCACGCTCGGTGAAAATTCATGTATCGTATGAACGCGTTTGCCGTTGCTGTACGCACCAGCGGTCACGTTACACTCTACGCGGATAATGTTTACGTTGATGATATTAATCGGTATGTCCGATTGGTGCCACTGTCCCGGCTGCAATATACGCTTCGACGAGAATCCCAGCAGCGATCCAATGTTGTTGGGTTTGTTAAAGTTTACTCTGAAAGCGCACTTGATCTCGCTATTCATCGTATTGTAATTAGCACGGAGCACTATCGGGTATTCTACAGCCTCGTCTTCGTCACCGTTCGCTCGAACGGTCCCCTCTCGCGATATCACCGTGATATCACCGCGTTTGTCGACACGATTGCTGGAGCGAACTACGCGTCGCGGACGTTTCTGTGAAATTGCACGTTTCAAAAACTCGTGTATTGCGTGTATCTCGTACGATCCCTCGGGAATCGTAATTTCCGTGTCATCCTCATCGAAATAAAATTTATTATTCGAGGAATTCACGTTCGACATCGTATGATAAGTCTCAAAATTAGTTAGACCGAGCTCGTAATCACCGTCGCTCAAATCTATGGCTGGATGGTAGTGCGCCACGAGGACGTTACTCTTCCCAGTCAGCGTGAATGTCATAGACATGTCGGCAAAAATGTTTAACGAATACTGAGTCTTATGGCGCATCGTCAGGCTTTAAATTCACACCGATCGTCGTCGACCGTTTGGAGAAACCGCAGACACAATTGTCCGCAGATGCTTTGATCGTAAGTTTGAAAGGACGTGCGATTGTACTCGATCTTCGTCACGTTCCGTCCGAAATATCGCACCAATTCATTCGGCGGTCGAAGATTACCAAAACCGTCGAAATATATAGCGCGATTTCCCCTCTTTGCGTACGCTACCCAATGAGTACCTGGTCCTTTGGTACTATCCAAATTCACGATGCCGCTCTCGTTTCGATATATACCACCGATCGGTAACGAATCACGCATGAAAACCCCTCTAAAGTACGGTATACGCATACGTTTCGCCAATTGTTCTAATTGTATGTTCGTTGTCACACCCGTGGGCATTTTTAGCGTCTTTTCGACGTTTTTTTTTTCTTCGTTGCCACTCCTTGTCCACGTTTGTACGGGCCGAGATACAGTCCCTGTCCGTATTTGTACGGAGCGAGATAAAGTCCGCGACCTTCCATCGCGCGATCGTGACGTTGCATACGCTGTATCGTGCTCGCGGCAGGCCGCGTCCAATGGATTTATACCCCGATCGCCTCTCGCTAATCGCTCTTGTAGCCGCGTGCCCGGGCCGCAAAACTGATAGCCGGGGATATGTAACTCGAAAGGAAGGGCGTTTATCGCGCGATTTAATAGGCCTCTACCTATTTTCGTTGACATTCGCCGCAATCTTTTATCAACGGTGCTGGACCGTCGATGTGCGTTCGCTGCCACGGTTGATTGTAATGTTCGTAACAGCGACGATATTGTTGAACCTCTAAATCCGCCTTTATATGTTCCGGAAGCTTGTCCCACAGGTAGTGGACGTGATCGCCGCACATTCGCAGCAGAACGACTTTCGGCACAAATTGTAACTGTTCGGCGCTCAAATCACAAATATCGGAAGGTCTCGACAGCAGGACGAACATTTTTGTTACTGAGCGATTCGCGGTTCCGCGCACCTATAAATAGGCGTTCGATCCAGCATTCCTCAGTCGACGGTGTGAAAAAATGAGATTCGTGCGACAACCTTTGGCGATACGCGTAACGAATTGCGACGACAGATTACGATCGATGGGGGACAACGCGGAGATGCGCAAGCATGGTACGATGCTACCTACTACTATACGCGCGATCGTTTGTGGCCCCTCGAATTGCGGTAAAACCAACGTTCTGATAAGCCTGCTGGAAAGTCCGCACGGTGTACGTTTCGAAAACGTGTACGTGTACTCAAAGTCGTTGCAACAGCCGAAATATCGATATCTGGAGAATTTGCTGACATCGATCGACGAAATCGGCTACTTCACGTTCTCCAACAACAGTGACGTCATTCCGCCGAGCGAGGCGCGTCCAAACTCGATCTTCGTGTTCGATGACGTGGCATGCGATAAGCAAGATGCGGTGAGAGAGTACTTTTCAATGGGTCGGCACTCGAGCGTCGACTGCTTTTATCTCTGTCAGACGTACGCGAGAATACCTAAACATCTGATACGCGATAACGCGAACCTGCTGATCCTGTTCAAACAGGATGGTACCAACCTGAAACACGTGTACAACGATCACGTGAATACCGACATGTCGTACGATGAATTTTGCGCGTTGTGTCGCGATTGTTGGCAGTGCAAGTACGGATTCGTAGTAATAGACAAGGACAGCTCGCTCAACGATGGTCGATACAGAAAAGGATTTAACGTGTTCGCGATACCGCAAAACGATTAGTCGTTGCCGATACTTTGTCGGGAGTGAAACGTAAGAGAGAGAGATTGACATTTTTGCTTTTCCGCGATGGCTGCGATCGATAAGAACGAGGATATTCGCGAGCGCGAGAAGATTGCGAGGGCAATTGTGAAAACTAGCGAATCGATTCGCAAGAAACATCGCGCTTTGAAGACCGGTAAGATCGAGGAGGATATCGTGTTGGACAGGCGCTTTAGACCTCTCATCGAGCCGCTACAAAAGATCGTCGACAACTCTAGCTCGATCGCGGTGAAGAACGAGCCCGAGAGTAACACCGACGCGGGGATCGAAGCGTTATCCATCCCGAAGCGCGAGAAGGATGATGCGACACCGCAAAAGAGAAAACGATCCAATGTCAGGTCGGATCGCTCACCGACACCGCATAAATCGAAACGAAACGATGGGCGCTGCACCGGATGTACCGCCGATAACCTCTACACCATCAGCGTCAATGAAAACCTCTACACCATCAGCGTCAATGAAAACCGTACAATCTACGATGTCCGAATTACTCGCGAACGAGGATGTTTTCGAAACCACGGACGACTCGCTCGTGACATCCGTCCGAAATCAGTTGCAAACGCTGAAGGGTCGAGAAACGTTGCGAGATCAGTTAGGTCCACTGGGTCTAAGGTATATCTGGCCTGTTCTGAGCGGCGATCGAGAGAGTGGTATTGACACCGTGTACGGTGTTTATCTCGACAACGATGGAATGATGTTCGGTAATAAACATTTTGACGTGGACAACGCGGATAACATAATTATCGACGGCGTACGATACGCCGGCACACCTGGTCTTTACGAGTTGATCTTCAAGAAAGCCCCCGATGACGTCATCTATACGGAGGATGATATGCAAACGTACAAGAGTATGCTGTTGACGACGAGCGCGCATAAAAAACGCAACGCAATCACGATGAGCACGGTCGATTACTGAGTAACAGGGGATACAAGTACAAAGAAATAATCGCAAAGCTGATACCGATCGAACCCAAGGGAAAAAAATCTGGAAAGGGATTATTCGTGCCTCGCAAAATGACGCTAACCGACAACAAGATCGACTACGTGCACTGGGACGATCCCAACGAGCTGGTGGATCGTTTACGATTGCTCGACGCTTCGCACCAAGTAGGCCACAACGGCCACGACAACGAGATTCTGTCGATCATCGAGGAACTTCGCGAAGCCGGCATTATTATAAATTAAACTGTGTCTCGACAAAACTAATCAATCGATCGATCGATGTCGCTCGCATCGATGATGCATATCAACAAATTTGGGATATCCGAGCAGAGCAAAGACGTGACGAACGCCATTTCGTACCGTCGATGGAGCGGATTAATGAGAAATTTCGTGCGCGATAACGCTCTGTGTCGGGTCGTTACGGACTTTGACGCGAGGTCGCGCAAGATTCGCCGTGTAGCGCAACCTGAGACTGATACCGACGCCGTCAACAAACTGTACCTGGATCGGTGCGTTAAAACGTTGAGAAATCAACTGAAAGAGTCAGACGAGAAGCTTGCCGCGTTAGAGAAAGACGTGCGAGCGTTACAGACTGTGGTAAACGAGCTTCGGCGTGCGAATATCGCTAGATTAGAAACGAGTAACGAACGCTAACGAAACGTCAACGACGACGACGAAACGAACGAACGAAACGAAACGAAACGTCAACGAACGAAACGAAACGACGAACGAACGAAAACGACAACGAACGAAACGAAACGAACGAAACGAAACGAAAAACGAAACGAACGAAACGAAACGAACGAACGACGAACGTTAACGAAACGAACGAAACGAACGATAACGAAACGACGACGAAACGAACGAACGAAACGAAACGCGAACGAACGACAATGGACGACAACAAACGGTTCACGGGTTCAGCAAAGGACGACGGTTCACGAACGGCTACGAACGGTTGAAGGACGGCCGAACGGTTCAGGAACGGCTGTCGGACGGTTATCTAAAGGCTCAGGAACGGCTCAGGAACGGCTGCGAACGAATCAGGAACGGCTACCGAACGGGTCAGGAACGGCTACGAACGGCTATCGAACGGCGACGAATGACAGATGACAAAGAACCATTATTGAAAGACGATGAACGGGAATAAACGGTTATTGAATGGTTAAAAAAAAAGTTAGAGATATAAATTATGATGTAATTTCTTTGCACATATTATTACGCGCCGACCAGCCGCACAGCTAAAAACATGACATCGTTAAAATCCGATGGACGTAAAAATATCGAGAAGCTACGACTCGTCGAGGAACTGCATGCTCCGGCGAGAAGAAATTTTCCCCGAAGACGCGTCGTAGTGCGGGGTTACGACGATCTGTGGCAAGCTGACATCGTCGAGATGCGTCCGTACTCTCGTTTCAACAGAGGTTACCACTACATACTCACCGTCATCGATGTGTTGAGCAAGTACGCGTGGGCCGTACCGCTCAAGAGTAAAGGCGGAAGCGAGACGGCTGATGCTATCGCAGAGATAATTCGAGATAGCGAGAGGCACCCAAAAAAAATATATGCAAACCGATATGGGGAAGGAATTTTACAACGCCGACGTGCAACGTCTCGTGAAGAAACACGGCATCAATCATTATTCCACGTATTCGGTGTTGAAGGCATCGGTCGTCGAACGATTCAATCGCACGTTAAAAAAACGACATGTGGAAGATGTTTACGCTCAACGGAACTTACAAGTGGGTCGACGCGTTGCCGCGACTCGTGTCGGATTACAACACGCGCAAGCATCGAACGATCGGTATGCGACCCGTCGACGTTACCCCCGCGATCGCCGAAAGACTCTTGGCTACGGTGTACAGCGCGATAAAAATCGCGGGTCCGGCAAAGTTCAAAATAGGTGACTCGGTACGCGTTAGCAAGTACAAGATGATCTTGGAGAAGGGTTACACGCCAAATTGGACCACCGAGGTGTTTAAGATCGTTAAAGTGCAGCGTACTAATCCCGTAACCTATTTACTCGAGGACTATCGCAAAAAATCTGTCGCTGGGGCGTTCTACGAGTACGAGTTGCGTCGCGCGACTTACCCGGACGTGTATCTCGTGGAGAAAGTTCTGCGCAGAAAGGGTGACGAGGTTTACGTGAAATGGTTGGGATTCGATGGATCGCACAACTCTTGGATACACAAGGACAATGTGGTTTAATTCGTACAAACTGTATTTTATTTTTAACATATGAAAAATATAAAATACATATAAAGTATCTGAAATATGTAAAAATATATAAAAAATAATATGTATAAGATGTATACAGCATATAAAATATGAAATATAAAAGAAAAAAGAAAGATAAAAATATATTTCTTTCGTTTTCCTCATACATACATGCATACATACATACATACATACATACATACATACATACATACATACATACATACATACATACATTACATTACATTACATTACATTACATTATAAGGGTATCCGGTAATGTCCCCACGGTAGCGTGTCGGTCGAATCAGGTACGATATATCGCTTGTCGTCGTACGGACTCAGGGCGATTTTTGTCTCGCTGATTGTGTATACTTCGTGCAATTTTGACCTTATGCATGACTGCTGTCGAGTCATTTCAATTTCATCGCGCAGGCACCGCGTGTAATCGTCGAACGTTATCGTTCTCGCTACGACGTTACTCTTGACGCCTTTAACTTTTTTTTTATCCTTTTTACTATCTACTCGCAACGCGTACATTTTTGCTCTAAGCCCGACAAATTCAGTCATGATCGCACCGTTATTCTCGTCCTTCATCAAGCCCGGCACTTTCTTGTTCTCGAGCGGTATACCGTACGCGTTGTTAGCCGGATAATCGCTCGTGTCGAATCTAGCGATATCGCGTTTCATATTCTCGTACACATCCTCGCACTCGATGTGATAAATCAAACTGTCTGTATCGGTGTACATTATTTTACATTTCTCTCGATATAACGGTACCATGTATTCGTGATGAAATTCGTACAAACACGTTTTAGAATATCTAGGATACACACATACCGACGTAGATCGGTTTATTAAATTTCACCTCGAGTTTGCGCACTTCAACGGCGACCAAATTTTCCGAAAAGACGCTCCTGCTGTGAAAATTTGGTTTCGCGATCATCGCCTCCGCGCCGTATCGTCCGTCCCACTTTGTTAATAATTTTACATCGACGTGATTGCGCACGTTTTCCATAGTTTTACCGAATACCGCGTTGTTCATTAACTTGTATAAATTTTTCTCGAAATCGTTTGTCGCGCGCGTTCTAAACCGGGTGTTGAGTTCGATGTAATCGCGGAGCCATGCGGATTGAGCGAATTGCAATACGCGATGTATCTTTGCGACGCGAAGGCCGTGACGCGTGCATTGTTGCAGGTTGCGATAGTGTATGACGTAACGCTCTTATCGTATAATGTCGCGAGGAGCTTGTCCTGCCGCTTGCCGGGCGGCTTATCGCGCGTCGGACAGAACGGTAGGTCAGCGTGCGCGTCGTGAAGATGTTGCGGATACTCGAGATCGACCTCGAGAATATAACCTATGGGTGAATCCGAAGCGATCGCGCTAACGTCAAAGTCAGAGATGTCGTCGACCCATCGAAATTCGGCATAGGGCAACGGTTGACACATCGCCCAACCGTACAAGTTGTTTACATCGAAATACATCATGTACGATGATGGTTTCGATGGATCGTAAGACGGCGTGTACTTGTTATTGGCTCGCGCGTATCTGCCGGAACATTGGCTCAGGCCACCGCGTATTCCCCGTTCGATAAACATAACCATATCGATATCAGTAAGTAATTCAAACGTAATATTCGTATGTTTTAGCATGGCGTCCCACGTGTATCCGGGAAGAGTATAATAATACGCGGGGTCGAGCCCATAACTCTCGATACATTTTCGCGAAAATTTTCAAAAATGTCGGCCAATAACAAGACATCCGTTTTTAAATACAAGTCGCTGTATTCGCCCAGCGTTCGAACGGAGAACCGCCTCCAGACGTTTTCGGCGTGCGCGTAATCGCTCTCGGATACGGTGTCACCGGTCAAGGAACTGTAAAATGATTCGCGCGGTGGTAAACACGTATCGTGCAACCTATCGACACAGTCAATGTATTCGTATGGAAAGACACCTTTTCGCGTCAATAAATTGAACTCTTCGGTCGATAAATCTTGAAATTTCGATTTTAAAATTTGGAGTTTATCATTATTTAGAAACGATGCCAATTTTTCGAGACTAGTACTGAGAAATTTGTACGAATCGATGAACCGTAGCTTTATATCGCTTCGCCAATCTGATCTTTCGGTGGTATCTTTAACGTGTTTCGTGAATGAAATATACTTTTCTTTCGTTATCGGTAGTACGTTGATCGAGCCTTCGAACGCGGTAGCTATTTCCTCGATGATAAAATGTGAATCGTAACCTGATAAATTGTGAAAAACTATTGGAATGCAAAAAGAGTCTTTATAATTTAAATTGCAGTTTGAATGCGCGGGACCTCGGTACCGCCCGGTAAGATGGCAATGATCGCGTACGCGTGTATCGTCTTGCTCGAACGGTTTTTCGCAAATGTGACAGTGTGTCGCGCTGTGAAACTTTTCCCGCTCATCTCGCGTTAAATTTACCATGGGGACATTCGTGGTTAAAATAGTCTTTACGCGTTGCGCTAAATTTTTTAATTTTTCCACGAACCACGAAACGCAGTCCGTATTGCGGCGAGAATGATACGCGGATAACGATTCGTCGTACGAACAATGTACATAATAAGCTACGCTAAATACTTGATGATGTTGAAACGTGTACGTAGACGTCATCGGATCACCGTCGGTCTTTTTCAGCACGCACTCCAAATCGGCGTATACGACAAAAGGAAGCCGCTCCTTTCTGTTGTAGTTGTTGAAGCTGAGCCACTTGTCCTTATCGCCCGGTAATCGGATGGCGCACTCGTTCATTTCTCGACAGTCTACAGTGTGCGATTGCAACTTGTCGTCCGATCCAAAATAGTGTAAACATCTGTAAAAAAAAAAAAAAAAAAAAAAAAAAAAAAATAATTTAATTTTTTTTTTCGTATATATTTTATATATTGCATTTTTATTAAATATACGTACCGATCGCAGATATATTTTTTTTGGCCAGTATGTTTGCTCAATTGCGAGCTCACGAGACGGGATAAATTCTTGATCCATGCAAAATGTCCGACGTCTTGCGTATCTTGTATATACAGCAAGTTGACGTGCCTGTCCTTCTTTTGTTCGCTCAGACGTATCGGGACAACGCTATTCTCTTTCTCGATGCAGTATACATTTATCGAAATGTCGTTATGAAGTTCAAACTTTTTAATTTGATTAACAGTCACTGGAAACTCAATGTCCTGGAGATTCAGCACTGTTGTGTAATGGGGTACGAATATTCCCGATAAACATGATCTTCAGCTGGATACAAAGCAGCGACCACCGCCCACGCGAAACACGCATTGTCTTTGGATTGCACGTTTATCACCGCTCTCTTCATTATTATTTCTCGCGGTAATTTAATATGGCACCCCGCGCGCATTGGATTATATTTATTTATATTTACAGTTAAATCGAGGATTCGCGACAAAGCCCACCCGCTGTCGCGTTCTTGAAATTCTTCTAACGAGGCAAGCGTGGGCTCGACGACGCGTCGCTCGTACCACTCGTGTAGATCGGACGTGCGAAAGAGTTCATAGTTTCTGGTATTGATACTCTTATTGGCGCTCTTATCACCCGACACGAATTCACCGTTGAACATAGTATTCACTTTCACGTTAAAGTATCTTTCCATAACTTTTTGCACGTGTTCGAGCACAATGTCTTTCGCATCCTCGAGAAATTGTCGCGGTTCGATATAGTATGCGTTAATCACCGCACCGGTCAGTATACGGTTTTCGAACGCGGTATCGATCTCTCGCCAAACGAGTCTTTCCGCGTTATTCCCGCCACTGTAATCACCACCGCTATGTATAAACCGTCTCTCTAATCGAATCTTCGCACCCTCGAGTCGCGCGATTCTAGCCACCAAAGATTGTCGAACTCCGATCGAGAGCCGCGGACGCTTGACACTACTGCGTTCCTCGAGCTGTTTGATAAATTCTTCGCATCGCTGCGCCCACGCGAAATACTCGCCCAAGGTAGCGACTCGGTGCGATAGCTCCAACAGGTCGCGTTCGGTTTGCTCGGTGTTTTCCATGTTTTTTTTTTTTTTTTTTCTTTTTTATTTTATTATTATTTTTCACACTTTTTATGACAATGTTTTTTTTTGTTTTTTTACTGTATGCAAATTGGGCACATATTGCATGGAAAGATCTGATACAATGGAGTCCTGCAATTGGAACAGGACCGGCCACTTATCGCGTCGTATATCTCAATCACATGCTTCCGAACAGCATACATGTACCCGAAATCAGTGTCTGCTATAGCGATCATACATGTAGTACATAAATCTAAAGCACCACCCGTGGAATAATAAAAATATATGGTGCAAAATTTTGTACGTCCGTTTAGTGCAATAATTTGCGAATGAGGCACTATCTTGTCAACACTTTCTTCGAGGTCTTCGCTTTGATCGCTCTTGTAATTACTGTCATCCGACAATGCGTGATCTTCGTCGGACGATTCTGCCTCGAAATTATTCTCTATTTCCATTTGATCTTCGTCGGACGACTCATCTAATACTGCCTCGAAATTATTATCTATTTCCATTTTTGTGCAAATTATCACAAAATCTTCCTCTATACCGAACACTTGACACACAAAAAAAAAAAACACAAGTACCCGCTGTACCTCTTTCAACCGATATACATACCGCAAGCTTTCAAATCGTATACTGAGTTTTTGACACCCTTCGTTCTTCATTATATATTTTTTTCATCTATCGCGTTATGGTACCGCGATGGTTCTATCTTGTTTATAATAAATTCTAGCAGCCGGACATCGGCGCTCGCCTTATCATCTAATTCTAATGTTACGCGCAATAGTGCGCGAGCGGCTCCTCCTGGAAAAAATGAAGAGACCACCGCGATGGTTCTATTTTGTTTATAATAAATTATAGCAGCCGGACATTTTTATAATAATAATAAATTATAGCCGCCGGACATCGGCGCTAGCCATTTGTAATATACCGATAAACATGTCCCGACGCGAATTCTAGCAGCCGGACATCGGCGCTAGCCTTATCATCTTTCTACGAAATTCAATAATGCCGCACGTGCAATAGTGCGAGACGATATTTGTTTATAATGTTTATAAATTCGAGCGGTCGGACATCGGCACCCGCCCTTTGTAATACACCGCGCTGTTTATGCTCCCGCGAAAATCCCCTTCCGCGAAAAGACTTCAAAGAATTACCAAACAATTATTGCGATGAAGAAGAAGAAGAAGTCAAAGTTGTGAGAGCTAATGGTGCGTGGAATGACATGGTTGTCAATTATACATTCTATTCGGATATAAATAGTTATGATTTAAGGGGATCCAAAGCTCGTCTGTTTTACCGACCAAAGCGATTATTATTTTACACACCGAAATCTCTTTTTTAGTTGAACAGAATAATAAATCCTTTTCCATGATTTAAGTACACATCGAAACAAAGATGAGACTTCACGAGTTTATGTTAAAAACGGAAAGAAACTAAAAAATTATAGTTTTCTTATCGGCTTCTGACGTCAGGTCAAAACAATTCTTATGTAATATAAAAGTTTTGCAATGTGTACGTGCAAAATAAGATACCTCTCCGCTCGGAAATGCCTGAAGGAATATAGATGAACGTTTAGAAACGTGTTTAGAAGCCTAGTAAAAAAGATTACTGTCTGCAAAAATTTCGTGCATATGTGAGTGTGCGAAATCGAGGCTCAAGAGTAAAACAGAGCAGTAGATTAGTTGCGTGATGTCGCGATAGACAGAGCTGCAATCGTACATGACAAAGACAGACATAATCGTACTATCTTCGTCTCTTTCATGTGTGTGAGAGTAATATACATGTACGCACTAACATTATTGCAGTATCTTTTTTCTCTCGATCATACGCTCTGTTTCTTTCTAATCGCTCGCTCGCTATGTACTACGTATCGCTTAGCTTCATGCTCCTCGCATATTCACTTACGCGTTCACTCGCGCTTCTCTCTCTCTCTCTCTCTCTCTCTCTCTCTCTGCTCGTTCATTATTGTATTCTTCTATTCTCATTATTATATTCTTCTATTTGCTCAACTTTTATTCTTTCTATTCTCGTCTCCTTACATAAAAATAAATAAATTTATTTATTTATTTTTATTTTATACAGCATAAATGAGATATACAATAGAAGTTATTTTCTTTGTTTATTTCACTATAGTTAATACAATACATAATTACGTTTCACTATAGTTAAATACAACACATGCACATACAAAAATACACACGCACACGCACACATACATAATACTTTTTTTATTTATAAAATATACAATATCTTATTTATGCTTTATAAAATAAAGATGAATAAATTAATTTATTATCATATAGGAAAACAAGAATAGAAAGAATAAAAGTCGAACAAATAAAAGATTATAATAATGGGAATGAAAGAATACAATAAAGAACAAGCAGAGAAAGAGAGAGAGAGAGAGATCGAATGAGGAGCAAGCGAGATAGCTAACATGAAAGACTTCCGAAGTCTCGCTCGCGAGGCTCGCTTTATCTATAATCTCTTGCGTTATATACCGTTACTGTAAAATTTTTGTTTTTCGCGCTTATTGATCCGAAAATAATTACAATAAATTAATGATATTTTACCAATTAAAATGATACGAAACACGAAATCGGATAATTTTTAATCAATTGTGTAATTAAAATTATGACTTATTTCATTAAAAATAATCCGATTTATGTCATATTTAGTGTCATTTTAATCGCAAAAATGTAATTAATCCATTACAATTATTTTCAGATATATAAAATGCGAAATACACAGATTTTATTTTCTATAATAAAATGACATATACACGTCAAAGATTACAGATAAAGGGAGCGTGGCGAGCGAGACTTCGGAACACTTTGATGTTTGTCATCTTGCTTGCTCCTTCATTCTTTCTTGCTCTCGCTTTTGTCGATTCTATAGCATCGGCGATCTTTCCTTATGTACAAAATATAAACATTTTACAAAATAAAAACTGAAACTTACATTTTGGATGTTATTAATATGAATATAATTATAATGGATTAATGAGATTCTTGCGATAAAAATGATACTAAACACGACATAAATCGTATAATTTTTAATGAAACAAGTAATCATAACTACATATAATACATAATTGATTAAAAATAATCCAATTTATGTCATGTTTGGTATCATTTTAATCGCAAGAAACTCATTAAGGGGATCCAAAAGTGACGGCCGAACTCCGACGGGTTAGCGCCCTCATCCAAGCGTAACTAAAATTATCGATAATACCGACCGAAATATCGATAATATCAATAATTTTAGTTCCGCTGTTACCGATATGAATATTTTTGCATGTTCTATGCATATTTGAAAGAGAATTGTGTTCAATATGTTGAAATCGGACAACATCGTGTATTTCTACTGCTCTATTGCCTCGCACGCATATCTAAGCGTATTTAAGCGTATAGATAACAGTATAATATAGACGTGTCTGCCTTTATCACATATTTGAACATAATTTCACATTGTTCATACGGGCTTTGTGTCTTCCCATATATCTTCCAAGAGGAATAACATTTGATTAGGTGTTATATATATAATTGTGTATATATATATATATATATATGTATATGTATAATATGTACATAGACGTATACAGATGTATGTGTATGATATATATACATATATTCTGAATATTATCATGTAACTTTCTATAAGTTGCGATCTATGCAATGCAGCTAATTTTTTTCAATCGATATAATCAATGGATATATAACAACAATGTATTATTTATACAAATATATGTTATATTGTCTTTTTTTTGTTCGTATACATAAATGTTTATATATTTGTAATAAACATTTATAATACATTGTTTGTCTCCATCGCAACAGAATAATATATCGCCTCTGGCATATATTTTTTAACACACACGCAAATCGCATCTAGTGTGAAATAACAACCAGTTCACGAATTGATCGCCTCTGGCATATATTTTTTAACCAAAGCGAACATGCATTTGGTGTCAAATATTCTTAAAACAACCAGCTCACGAACTGACCGCCTCTGGCATATATTTTTTAACACACACGCAAATCGCATCTAGTGTGAAATAACAACCAGCTCACGAATTGATCGCCTCTGGCATATATTTTTTAACACACATGCAAATCGCATCTAGTGTGAAATAACAACCAGCTCACGAATTGATCGCCTCTGGCATATATTTTTTAACACACATGCAAATCGCATCTAGTGTGAAATAACAACCAGTTCACGAATTGATCGCCTCTGGCATATATTTTTTAACACACACGCAAATCGCATCTAGTGTGAAATAACAACCAGCTCACGAATTGATCGCCTCTGGCATATATTTTTTAACCAAAGCGAACATGCAAAACGCATTTGGTGTCAAATATTCTTAAAACAACCAGCTCACGAACTGACCGCCTCTGGTTAACTAACTACTGTAGCACTAACTACTATTATAAAATACAAATATAATACATTTTCAATAAAATATCAAAATAAGCAAAAGACTGCGTTCTTATTTTTCAGAGATTTATGTTATATATTCGGCATTACTTATATATATACACTGTGTGTACACACACGCGCGCGCACACACTACCGGGCGCACACACTACCGGGCGCACGTCGGTTAACCGCGCTATAGCTGTAACAGCTGAGCGCTCACGCACACTACCAGGCGCGCGGCTCACCGACGTGCGCCCGGCTAAAGATAGGCGATGACTGACTTGTGTATATACAGGGTGTCTGGTAAAGATTGTGCCAACGCTCGTGAGCGGGTAGAGCACAGTAACCTGAACAGAAAAGTCCTGTAACATTTTTTTCCATAACGCTTCATAAAGGAGTTATTATTGAGTAAAGTCTGATCAATCAGCGCCGACTTTTAGCCGGGCGCACGTCAGTGAGCCCCGCGCCTAGTAGTGTGCGGCGGCGCACACTTCGCAGCGCGGGGCTCACTGACGTGCGCCCGGCTAAAAGTCGGCGCTGATTGATCAGACTTTACTCAATAATAACCCCTTTATGAAGCGTTATAGAAAAAAATGTTACAGGACTTTTCTGTTCAGAATAACACCCTCTACCTTCCCTTAAAGGGTGTTCCGCGAATTTTCGGACACCCTGTATATAAGATAAATCCAATACAGATTGACTTGCGTGAAGTTGGCACCCGATTTTAACCAATTCAAATTTTGAAGTTTGTTTCTCATAGAACTTCGCCTGCAGGTGATTGAAGTAATAATTTTTTTGTTTGCAGTTGAAATATAAATATGATAGCGATTTTTAAATGACAGTAAGGAATTTATTTATAATTAGAGCGCAACTGACATCAGATTATAATCTAAAATCGTTTGTAGTTGTTTGTAGTACAAGAATTTTTGTTTATAGTTGAAAAATAAACAAATAAATTAACAACAAATAAATTAGTGAAACTACGAAATGTTAACTAACAAGAAACGTAATTAAAGTAGGCAATCAGGAGCAAGCGCAGTGTGTAGGGCGCAATTAGATTTATTGACAATAGAAAATTATATGTAAATAAAATTCGCGAACGTTTCGGTCTTTTTTGAGACCCTCTTCAGCGCAAAACAAAATTAATAGATAACTTTTACATAATATTATAAATCAATGATCGCAAATAAATAAATACATAATAATAAAAAATAATAATAAATAAATAAATAAATAAATAAAATAATAATTATAGAGATAAATGGTACAACTATCAAATAAATAAGAGTCAACCGCCGCATAACAAGTCAGTAAATATAAAAATCAAATGTCAACGGAATAGAATGATCTAATTCGTGTCTTACAGATTAACGTATATCACGTTGTCATTTGATCATAACAATGAGGCAGAAAATAGACTTATCGCATCGTCAAAAATGAAAAGATATATGTCATCTACGAGATTTCAAACCGATAAAACTAGTAAAATATAAACATAATATGTAAAATATTAGCATCATACATCATTGTATTTGTCTGAAAGGGTATAACTTTTATTTTATCGAAATATTCATATTAATACAAAAATATTATGCATATTTTCCCGTTATAATTTTTGTTAGCAACCACTATGTCCGCAATAAAGTATTTCATAAATATCTGTTATAATTTAATTTTTTTAATTCATAAGATCAAATAGGGTGCCCACTTTTGATGGGACACCATGTTTATATATATATATATATATATATATATATATATATATATATATTCTATTCTAATATGTATGTGTATATATAATTAAATAATTATATAAAACAGATGTAAGTAAATAAAATTTAATAATAATTTAAATTAAAGTGAAACAATAGAAATCAATATCAATTTAAACATTAAATAAGTCATTTTATTTTTTTTCTTTTTGTATAAACTCAGGAATTGTATAATCTCAATTCAAAAAATGTTTTTGGCAAGTTTTCTCCAATTTAAAAAAATTACTAAGAAAGTAAATATAAAATAATTTTATAATAATTATCTACAGAAGATATTAGAATAAATTTTTTTCATAATTAATTTTGTAAATAAAAATTTAAATTAACTTACTTTAATTACTTATATATATATATATATATATATACACACAAGTCAATCATCGCCGATCTTTAACCGGGCGCACGTCGGTGAGCCGCGCGCCTAGTAGTGTGCGTGAGCGCTCAGCTGTTACAGCTACAGCGCGGTTCACCGACGTGCGCCCGGTAGTGTGCGTGAGCGCTCAGCTGTTACAGCGCTGATCCCTACAATACTTTATTGTACGGAGGTGGTGAGACAAGCTATGTATGTATGTATATATATGTGTGCATGTGTGTGGGTGTGTCTGTGTGCGCGCGCGCGTGTGCGTACACACAGTGTATATATATAAGTAATGCCGAATATATAACATAAATCTCTGAAAAATAAGAACGCAGTCCTTTGCTTATTTTGATATTTTATTGAAAATTTATTATATTTGTATTTTATAATAGTAGTTAGTGTTACAATAGTTAGTTAACCAGAGGCGGTCAGTTCGTGAGCTGGTTGTTTTAAGAATATTTGACACCAAATGCGTTTTGCATGTTCGCTTTGGTTAAAAAATATATGCCAGAGACGATCAATTCGTGAGCTGGTTGTTATTTCACACTAGATGCGATTTGCATGTGCGCTCTAAATATTGCCGAAATATTTGATCCCAGAAGCGATCTATTCGTGAATTGGTTGTAAATATTTCATACCAGATGCGGTTTGCATGTGCGCTCTAGATATTGCCGAAATATTTGATCCCAGAAGCGATCTATTCATGAGCTGGTTGTAAATATTTCATACCAGATGCGGTTTGCATGTGCGCTCTAAATATTGCCGAAATATTTGATCCCAAAAGCGATCTATTCGTGAACTGGTTGTAAATATTTCATACGAGATGCGATTTGCATGTACGCTCTAGATATTGCCGAAATATTTGATCCCATAAGCGATCTATTCGTGAATTGGTTGTAAATATTTCATACCAGATGCGGTTTGCATGTGCGCTCTAGATATTGCCAAAATATTTGATCCCAGAAGCGATCTATTCGTGAGCTGGTTGTAAATATTTCATACCAGATGCGGTTTGCATGTGCGCTCTAAATATTGCCGAAATATTTGATCCCAGAAGCGATCTATTCATGAACTGGTTGTAAATATTTCATACCAGATGCGATTTGCATGTGCGCTCTAGATATTGCCGAAATATTTGATCCCAGAAGCGATCTATTCGTGAATTGGTTGTAAATAAAAGCTTACAAATCATTGGAGGGAATTGTAGTGATCACTGGCGATGTATTTTCTTTGATGGCACTAGACTTCGCGTATATGATAGCCTACCTGGCTGTACATACGGTAAGATGGTAGCTAAAGAGAAAAATTATATACATCTACGTTATCCTAACATTATTTTTGAAAAGGTTCAAATACAACCTGATGGCATATGTTGTGGGATTTACGCTGCGGCTTTCGCCACGACTATAGCCTTAGGAGGCAACCCTTGTGAACAGAAATATTCCAAGGATGTAAAATGCATGAGAGAACACTTTTTTAAAATTATAGAAGGCAATAAACTGCTGCATTTTCCACAATGATCATGCGACGCGGTAGCGTCGCGACGCCAAATATATTTTTTTACCTTTATGAGGTTTTTTTTAGTGGGATAACATTATCCAAAAAGTGTATCGTAATATTTGTACGAATATTGAAAAAAAAGATGCCTCAATCTCGATTGCAAATTATAATCGGACAGACGAAAAACATATTGGTTGCGTTCTCACGAAAATGGGCGATGGAGGGGCCCATTTTATATTTTCAATATTCAGAATATTGTAAAAATATATTATTCTGTTGCGACCGAGACAAACAATGTATTGTAAATCTTTATTACAAATATATAAACATTTATGTATACGAACAAAAAAAAACAATATAATATATATTTGTATAAATAATACATTGTTGTTATATATCCATTGATTATATCGATTGAAAAAAATTAGCTGCATTGCATAGATCGCAACTTATAGAAAGTTACATGATAATATTCAGAATATATGTATATATATCATACACATACATCTGTATACGTCTATGTACATATTATACATATACATATATATACACAATTATATATATAACACCTAACCAAATGTTATTCCTCTTGGAAGATATATGGGAAGACACATAGCCCGTATGAACAATGTAAAATTATGTTCAAATATGTGATAAAGGCAGACACGTCTATATTATACTGTTATCTATACGCATAGATATGCGTGCGAGGCAATAGAGCAGTAGAAATACACGATGTTGTCCGATTTCAACATATTGAACACAATTCTCTTTCAAATATGCATAAAACATGCAGAAATATTAATATCGGTAACAGCGGAACTAAAATTATTGATATTATCGATAATTTCGGTCGGTATTACCGATAATTTTAGTTACGCTTAGATGAGGGCGCTAACCCGTCGGAGTTCGGCCGTCACTTTTGGATCCCCTTAAATATATTTTTTAGAAGAACCAAGCCATACGTAGAAGATAAAATATGAACTGGATTTGGAAGACATATGGGTGTAACAGTAAAATTAGTTGCAGTGGTGCAATATCATGTATTGGATTTATGTGATAATGTAATTGACTTACACACACATTATTGTCATAGTTATGCCAAACATATTTTATCTCAGAATATGATTTCTACTATAATCAATTTTATGCATAATGAAATTTTATACAAATTTGCAAATTTTAATACAAAAAATACAAAGTTTACATTCGATAGAGTTATTCAACTTGATTTACAATCCGATAAATATACCCCTCTTCGTGGTGGAACTTGTGTTAAATTACCCAATTATATTATAGTGTCGTAACCCGACCAATTTCCTAATATATTAAAAGATAAAACAATAAAGTAAAACAGAAAAGATTAAGAAAAAGCTGAGTAAAGCAAAGCATTAAAATAGTAGAAAAAAGATCAAGGAAAGATAATTAAGAAAGAGTGAAGTAATAAAAGATTATTAATAAAATAAAAGTAAGATACGTGACTAAAAAGAAGGAAGTCACGGTCAAGTTCTCGGAAGCTGAGTAAGCAGTTGACGAGACAGCTGACGAGCGGAGCACGATACATGCTCCGGTCAGGGACACCACACTCCTCCCTAATCAACGATCTAATTAATTAATATATATTGAGCGCGAAATGCACCGACGCTAGCTCAGTAACATAGCTCATTAACATCGCTCGCTCATATCAACAGTATCGAGATACGTATCGCGCCCGACCATTATAATCGCGACTAAGTGAAAGTGTACAAGAATCTGTGAAATATATCAATTTCAAACCTAACGTCCGGGAGTGTCTTATTTCGAGCGTGGATCCTAATCCTTTGGGCGTATAAATCCCTAAAGACCTCTTCCTTAGCGGCTAGAGGCACAACATTAATTGGTAGCAGCGGATACGCCAGCTCTAACAAGATCGACACCGGCAAAGGTCCATAACCACGAGGAAGAAAAATTCCGTGGAATCAGAACAAAGGAAACTCCGTCAAATGATCAATAACTACAACCAAGGAAAAGGAAGTCCATCAGGAACTTCGAGTCACCCGGTACATCGAGGTGATAACGATGAGCGGAACCTGAGAATGCGCACCGATCTATCTCAACGGCACGCGACGATCGACGCCCGACGGCCGACACCGAACGAGAGATAATGCTGCTCATCGTATTATTGTAAGTCGATACAATTAAAAATTTGTAAACGTGTGAATGTCGGAAAACCGAAACGCGCAACAAAAAAGCGTAGCGAATAAATCGTGGCTATTTAGCGAACCAGCGAATAGAGCCATTAGAAATAGCGCAGTAAGCCCTATAAGAGTAGCAGTAGAAGCACTCCGGGATATACGCGATAAGGTACGAAGAAATCTAAACGCATTAAATTCAAGCGAGAATTTGTTCGAACCAGAACTCGGAGCAAACGTTGTAATCGAACGCGAATTTTCATTCGGCGAATTAGACAACAGTTTAATAGCGAATAATATAGAACTAGAAGTTGAGGTCGAATCATTAATAAGCGCGTCTAGTAGACTAACACACCGCCGCGAATTCTCACTAACGTCATACGATTAGAGTTTCTTTGACCCCGACGAAATCTATCATACTCGAGACATGTATAACTCAAACGATTCCGCATCACAACCCATCATATCGGAAGATATCGATGAGGGAGCTAAGCGATTACAAGAAGAAGCAAATAGAAACGCGACACAATCAAAATCAAACGCGCGAGCTCAATACAAACCGCAGAAAGAAACGGACGAAGCAGCCGACGACCTTAGGGACATATTGCGAGAAATCAGAGAAGAAATGAGACGGGAAATTAGAAGTATGCATGCCGAGATATACGATTTAAGAATGAGAGGACCGCAACCCCGACAAAACAATGAGCATAGAACTCTGCCGGAAGAAAGAACCGAGACCGCGTACGAGTCCACACCCGAAGATGTACGACAACGAAGAGGACGCGGATTTCTACCATTAAAAGAGGCTCGCGGAATGATTCCGGAATTCGACGGATCGCCAAATAAATTACAAGAATTTCTAAGTGCGACTACGTATGCAGTAGAACATATTGACCCATTAGATGAAGTAACGCTATTAGGAGCAGTATTATGCACGAAATTAAAAGGCAGAGCAATGCTAGATTTCCAAACGCGAAAAATTCGAGACTTCGCGCAATTAAAAAATGAATTAGAGGTCTGCTATGCGAGTAAAAAGAGTACGACACATCTACAAATTGAATTTAATACGCTAAAACAGAAAAACGGAGAAAGCGCGCGAACTTACGGACTTAGAGCCGACAAACTAGCCATGGAGCTATACGAATCGATGATGGAAGGACGTCATCATACAGTAGAAAATAAATGCGCAATCATGGAAATAATACAGCAACAAGCCTTAGAAAATTTCAAAATAGGATTGCAAGACGAGATTAAAACAATTGTTCGATTGCGAGGATGTGCTACGTTGCAAGAAGCAATAGCAGCGGCCAGCGCGGAAGAAAAGGTTAAAGGACCGTCCGCGACCGGCACGCGAAGCAAAATCAATTTTACACCGACCAATAAACAGGAAAATCAAATGAATATGAAATGTCAAAAATGCGGAGAAACCGGGCATTACGGACGAGATTGTCGAACTAGTCGATACGCGAACCGATTTTCATTGCCGAAACCCGATAGACAACCCCGCGTAGTAAATAAATATTGCAATTATTGCAAAAAATCCGGACACGATCGCGAAGAATGTTGGTTATTACACGGACGACCCAATAGAGATCAATCGAGCCGAACCAAACAATATAATTCGCGACCGGAAAATAAAAATCGTAAGAGCAACGAGCAAGCGAAAAGGAGATCTAACGCTGCGCACAGCAGTGACGAGGAAAACAAGGAAGAAACGAAGCAGCGACGACCCGCAATCGAATATCGCGTTACACACGTGAAGCGTGCCCCGCGAACGCATACAGGACTAGACATAGTCGCTTTACCTATGCGAGAATCGAAAAAGGGAAAAATAAACTTATTGTTCGACACGGGAGCCGCTATATCATTAATTAAAGTAAAGCATTTAAAAGACGAAACGCTAATAACAGAAGATAAAATAGCGCTTACAGGAGTAACAGGACATAAAGTATATACGATAGGAAGAATCAACGCCACAATAAATTTGAACGACGGTAGAGTGAAACACAGAATGTACGTCGTAAAAGATGATTTTCCGATCGAATACGACGGAATATTAGGAGTAGACTTCCTGAAGAAACAAGGAGCCAGTTGCAATTACTCAAAGAAGCAATCAAAGATGGAATACTTTGAAATTATATCCGTGTCAGAGAACCACATTGCAACCCCGTAGTGAAACAATAATACAAGTAGCTACCAGTGATGCCAGAATTGAGACGCGAGCAACATGCAACCGAGGTGGAAGGGATAACGCACACAAGCGCAAACCGCGTACGTGTGAGCACGGCGCTTCGGCTAACTTCGGATGGCAGAAGAGGACAGATATACTGTTTTCTGTCTCTCTCCTTCCTATGGAGCCGGCAACTATAGCGACGGGCGTACGGGCGACGTCGACGCGACGGACGATGTTGCTCGCTTATTGATTCTTGATACATATGACAGCGTTAAATATTCTTTTTACAGCCTTTTCATGTTATATAATAAATGTTTTTTTTAACCTTCCTTTCTGCATTATATATTAAATGATTTTTCACTCTTTTGATATTTATATTAGAGTTATAAGAGAAAATGCGTTTTTACATTAAAACAATACTGCTTTAATTAATTGTTTATTATTTAAGTATATTGTTGTAACGGCAGGGCCGTTACTACAGCTGTACATAAAAATATATATATAGAAACGCGCACGCATTGCTTATTCACCCAGCACGACCTATTCCGCCTATTCTTGCTTGCCGCATGCGCTCTCGCGCTCGATAGAGGCCATCTCGCTCAGCAGGCGCTCTCGCTCGCCGACACGCTCTGTCTCGCTCTCGCGGTGTCCCCACGCGGTACCGACTCCCACCGCCGGATCGCCGGCGCACAGTGGGGGTCGCCGGCCGGGTATACAAGCCCGGCCGGCCGAGACATCGAGACCAGATCCTATCCCGACCAGCTCCTGATACCGATTTCACCACTACCTAGCACCTCTTAGGGCAGAGGTTGTACTCAGCCCCGCCGGGTTGAACCGGCACTCTATACCTCGGGCCAAGGTTGTACTTGGCCCAGTCGGGTTGAACCGACTCCTGTCTCGACCGCTCCACGGGCTGAGGTTGAACTCAGCCCCGCCGGGTTGAACCGGCTCCTGCCTGCCTCGGGCCTAGGTTGTACTTGACCCCGTCGGGTTGAACCGACTTCCGTTGCTTAGGCAGCTCGACGTGACACTCGAGCCTGCCGGCAATACCTGGCCGCCTGACCTTGAAGCCGGCGATCAATTATGAGTACGAGAAGACCGAGAAATCCGGAAACATCTTCCAAGTGGCCCAGAAAGCATGGGGAAGCAACCGGAGAATAGCGAACCAAAAACCAGCTCCCCGAAAAGAAAAGATCATTGTCGATCCCGTAGTTCTCGACAAAGATCTTTGGAGAGGGCAATGAAGCCGGGGAGGAAATCCACCAGCACAGCATCCCCGAAACCCGACGAGGAGAACAAATCGGACGCAAAGACGCCGAGAGAGAAGAGGATACCGAAATTCCGATCGGTCATTACGGAAACCGGTGAAGGGAACACCATGACTCGGGTGTTAGAGATGATTGACAGCTCTGACGAGTCCGAGCACGTCACGGAAGAATCTGGAAAGAAAACAGTCTAGTCAGTTTTGTAAATAGTTATTTTATCGTTTTTGTCGCGTGATATTGCGCGTACAGTCGTTTTTCACATAGTTTTAAGAGCGCAACCTAATATTAAGAAAACTTGCCAAAATTGCAAAGTGCAGAGGTGTTGTACGTGAAGTACTGCACCAGGGGTACAGCACGCCTGTACTTTTAGAGACTAAACTATAGTTTTAAGAGAACTTGTAAATATAGTTTTAAGACACCTTGTATATAGCGCATTACTAAATTTTAAGGAAAATACGATCCGAGCGATTATTGTACATCGACACCCGTAGTGCAGCACTTCATATAGCTGCACAGATATAATAACTGTACACAGAGTATAGCGTAGGACACGCGCACGCACAAGGGGCGTGTTCTTGGAAGAAAGGGAAGCCCGAGAGCGGGAGAACCCGAAGAGAGGGAATGATATAAAAGGCCGTGCAGAGCAGCATTCGAGGCCTTTTTTCCCGAGTACGAAAAGATCTTAGAAAGAGTCTAGTATTACGGAACATTGTATATCGCGTTGATAAAACTTTCTTAGGAAAGATACGCGAGCGTGCAAGAAAAGGACGAGCCTTTTTCCCTAGTTAGAAGCGTCTGTGATAACACGGCTTTACGGGTTTTCTTTTAATATAATAAAGGCAGTTTTATTTTAAACGCGACATATCTCCGGAATGTGGAGATTCGCGATACGGCGGACAGTTTATACGCGCTGATTTTAAATATATTTATACTTTTATATATATTAAAAGTAGTGAGTTAGTGATTTAATCACCTCAAGCATAAAAAATCCTTACCTGTGAACGAGTGTCGATCCAGTGACGGGCGACGGGTAGTCCTGACATCCTGGGACGTTGATCCGACGAGTCCTGCGGCGACCTGAAACAGAAAAACAGAAGGGATTAATAGAGAAGCAGATAATTTGTCCAACATAGTATCGTTGCACAAATAACGTCGTTCCGACGTATTCTTGAGGCGTCGAGAGAATTCCATACGACGGGTAGTCCACACATCCATGGGCGTTGATCCGACGGCGAATTCCATTCAGAGGGTAGTCCACACATCCATGGGCGTTGATCCAGTGAATCCAGCGGCGACCTGAAACATAAAGGAGAGGAATTTAGGAAAATTCCCAACCAGCCAAGCGAAAAAGCAGTGGCGTTCGAACCAGCGTGATCCTGACGCTGTGCAACCTGTCCGACGGCAGACCTGACGGGATGTCGTCCGAGGGCATCCCTAGTTCGTTGGAGGTAAAACGAACTGGCGACCGTTTTAATAAGGAGAGGAATTTAGGAAAATTCCCAACCAGCCAAGCGAAAAAGCAGTGGCGTTCAAACCAGCGTGATCCTGACGCTGTGCAACCTGTCCGACGGCAGACCTGACGGGACGTCGTCCGAGGGCATCCCTTGTTCGTTGGAGGTAAAACGAACTGGCGACCGTTTTAATAAGGTAGGGAAACCTGCATTTGTAGTAATTTTCTCCATCTCGTGTGTTTAGTCCGGTCACAGTGATATAAGACGCGAATCCGGAAAATATACCGGTGTCTACACGAATTTGCAAGTAGGAATACGAAGTCCGATCGAAACTACTTGTCCGTTAAGCGATAACAGGTAATCTGTGTTAGAGGAGTCAACCTCTAAGTAAAACCATAAAAAATCTATATAAAGAAATTGGCGACCGTGACAGGACGTTGCTGATTTAAACGTTGCGAGTCGAGTATTCGTGAAACGCGGATAGTTACGTGAAATAGCGCGTAGTGATCCGAAAACACGTTTCCGAACGACGCAGTAACGCGGTAACGGAGATAGCCGGTAGTGCCGTTTTATAAAATTAAATATTCGCGTAAGAATGACGGACAAACGCGAGAACGATTCGGCGACGGGTAGCGCGAGCGAGCCCGAAAATAAAAAGCCGAGAATAATAAGATCACCGGTTAAACGCCGGGAAACAGTGAATACGCGTTCGAAGGATAAATTCAACGCGGAAGAAGAGTTAGCGAGGCGCGACGCGGAATGCGAAATTCTCAGATTGCAAAATGAGAAATTCCGTAAACGTTTGGAAGACTTGGAAAGGGAGCGCGAAAGCGATTTTTAAGTCGATGAAAATTTAAAATCTCTGCGCGAAATATGCGAGAGAGTGAAAGCGTTAGAGGCGCGTAGTCCGGTAATTCCGAGCGACGGCAAACCGCACGATAGCGAGAAATGTCGTGTAACGTTGTCCGATACTAGGGAAAATGCCGAGAAACAAAATTCTGAATCTCTTAAAGAGAGATATGAGAAGCTTAGGGAGTTGGAAACGCGCAATACGGCAAGACTTAGCCACGACAGACTTCATGATGGCGAGAAACGTCATGTCACATTGTCCGACGCTAAGAAAAATTCTGTACGTGCCGAGATGCGTTTAAAGAAAATGCTTAACGAACAGGAACAGTTAGGCATAAATCTCAGAGAAATTAGGCAGCTACGTAAAGCAGGACGTATGAGAAAATCAGCGATTAAGATGAAAATAGAATATGAGTTGTTAAAGATAATAAAGGAAAGGGAGAATTATAAAAAATTCTTGTAAAGTCAAGGACACTCCCAGGATATTATCAGAGCTCATGAGAACGCGGAAAAATTACTCGAACTTAAATTCAAGTCCGAGGGGTGGTTTAATTCACCGTCGGGGAAAACAAACGGCGGTAGAGTAAATTTCGTTGAAGATGAAATAGATGAGGAAGACGAAGTTGACGTACCCGTCTATTTCATAAACGAAATACGCGATGGAAATCCCGTAGAAAAGTTGTGGGAAACTTTTTTGAAAGAAATTTTAAATCAAGTAAGCGGAAAGAACCATAAAAAAATTCTTGGAATTCTCGGTAACATAGACTCAAGTGAGGAACAAATTAATGCGGTTTTAGATTTTTTGGATCGCATCACGGGAAGAGATTGCACGTTTTACTCATTAATGTATAATAAAATCACCGGGCAATTATACGATCCAAGAATGGTCGAGGAAGATGTAGAAAGTGATTATTCGGAAGACGATTACGTTTCAGATTCAGATTCGATAGATAGTGAATACAACCTAGATTATAATTATCATAGGACTAAGCTATCGGATGCTGAAATCGAGTTCGCGGAAGACGTAGATTACGAAACAGATGACATTACGATTAATACGGGAGAAGCGCAAGACATGTACAGAACGGGAAACTCAAAAGTAGCTTCCGTACAAGCAGACGCGAGAACCGGTAATAGTGGACATTCGTCTAGCGAACAGGAGAGCGAGATCATTATTCCCGAAAAGGGAAATGCGAAAGAAATTGATATCATAGAACCACATACAAAAATGTGCCTATGGATCAATGGAGAAATCGTAGAAGTAGAGTTTTTAGATCCGTACATGCAAAACAAAGAAAATTCTGTTGTCAGCATGGAAAATAATGACTCTGCTGAAAAACTCGAAATTCCGAAGTGCGATGAAACATCCGTCGTAGGAGATAATGCGACGGAAAATAGGCAAATTTCGCGAAAACAGGAGAATGAGCGCGAACGCGTTTTAAATATAAAGAACAAGAGAAGTTATGAATGCGAAAAAGGCGACATCATTATTAATACGGGAAAAGCGCAGAACTTGTACAGACTAGGAAACTCGAGAAAAGCTTCCGTACAAGCAAACGCAAGAGCCGGTAATAATAGACATTCGTCTAGCAAAATTAACTTCGAAAAAACACAGGCAAAAATATGCCTAGTGAATGAAAAAGGGATCGTAGAAATAGATTCCGTAGAGCCGTGCATGCAAGAAAAAGAAGAGTTTAAATTCTGCATGAAATATTACGGTAATAAAATAAATTGCGATATTCCGCAGTGCGAGGAAAGATCCTTCGTAAAAAATAATACGACGAATGTAACCGTCGTCGTGGAAAATACGCAGTCGGAAGATAAGGCGCCCGACAAAGGGGTATCAGATATCCGATACGGCAGCGCGAGCGACGCAACAGCCAAGGGGGATAGCGCGAGCGCGGAAGCGAGACAGCCAACGGTGGCGCGCGACGAAGACAGCGCGAGCAAGCACGAAGACAGCGCGAGCAAGCAAAAAGGACAGGTAATGTCAACGAATAACGCAACGGACTTTACCACTTACAAGGACAGTGCGTGCGTTGAACAAGAACAGACAGTAATTGAAGACGAATTATCACATCAGACAAACGAGACATTAACAAAGGAAGTCTTACCGAATAATAAGGCCGCTGATAAGAAAGCAATTAAGAACCCTGAGGTAATTAATGATTTCCTGCCTCGTAATGATGATAAAATGATAGTTAGGGAAAACGCGAGAGATACCGCGTGCGCTACGAAAATACCGAGAAATACAGACTCGGGTAATAAAAATAAATTAATAGAAATGGATTACGTCACGCGAGTAAGCGTAATTGAACCGGTGAAACAATACCGGATGTTTAAAAATAAGTTATCGATGCGGGATAACTTAAATACAGACACGGACAACGTGGAAAAAATAAAACCGTTATTTAACACACGCGAGATTTATAAAATGGAAATTATCGTTATAAATAAGGACGCGAATAAATACGCGGTTCCGAACTTTGAAAAGAACCAAGATTTCCCGTCTCGTAATTATATAACGCAAGTTAAAAATAGCGCGGTTAGGAATAAACCTACTATTATATTAAAATTAGAATTAAACGCGACGACATATAATTCCGCGATTCTAAGAATAAGTAGCAACGTCCTGACACAAGAGACGTTTGATACGAGAGATAATTTCGTTAATATCACAGTAACATTATCGGAATCTAAATTTAAAATAGCGAACAACGCTAATACAATTGAAAATGGATTATCGGAAATTAAAAGCGTAGTTTCCAATCGAGATGGAGATTTTACGCAAATAGTGCAGGTTTGTCCTAGCCAGAAGCCTGGATTGAGCATCGAACCAGTCAAGTCAGTACGAGAGGACGAGTCAGGACGAGAGGACGAGCCAGTACGAGAGGATGATTCGTATCCAGACAAAAGCACGAGCGAAGATACAACGCCCGTAAAAGAAGAAACCGATAAAAAAGACGTCTACATACAGCTTCTAAACAAAGACAATCTGAAATTAAATTCAGATATTCAGAGACGCCTAGTGTACGATCCGGGGATCCAGAAATCCCTCTTAACCCGTAGCAAACAGTCTAATGCTACGGAAGCGTGCGGATATATACGCACAACAATCTCCGACAGCAAAATATACTTTGTCGGAATTATAAAAGCAAATATAAGTGTTTGCATAAATACAAACAATTCAAAATACATAACTTCCATTGTAATTATAAAAATGGACAACGAGGAAGTCTGTGTATTTTCTGAGAAGTTGGTATGTCGTGCGAAAAACGACATGTCGAAATTGGACGATGAGGAAGCTACTATTCCACCGAGGACTTCGAGCGGACAACTGTCGCTCGAAACAAGAAGAGGAACAGACAGCGAAGGACGAAAGCAGCCGACAACCCAGATGTTGCAGTCCGATCCAGTAGGTGAAAGTGAAAGTGCGATTTGCGACTCGGAGATAAAGACTCCCTGTGAGAAACGCGAAAATCTACTTAAAGTCATAAAAAGTGGAATAAGTGATGTGAAAACGATTGCGAAAAACTCGAGTACTTTTAATCCGCTTAGTTGTAACACATTGAGCAAAACGAGCGAGGAAAACTTGCCAGGAAAGACTCAAATTAGAGACTCTAAGCAAGCGATAATTCTAAGCAGCGATAAATCGAAAATTAACACGAGTGACGCGGAAGAAAAGAACCGCGAGAATAGAAACAAAATAAGTGTATACTTGCATACAAATAACATTTTGACGAATGAACGAGTAAAAGCATACGGACAAAGTGATAAATTTAAATTACGCGACTGAAATTCGCGCATAAATCTGAGTTCAGAATTAAATTCAGAATTAAATAAAAGTCAAGAAAAAACTACGTTAAAGTCAAAAGAAAGAACAAATTCCGGTAAAATAAATTTTCTAAAGAATCTAGAACCGTTTGATATGAATGAGAACATAGATTTATGCGCTAGCAAGCTAAGTATAGGCAAAAGCGAAACCAAAATAAATAGTAATAAAGAGAACCTACTGAGCGATGATATAGATCTTAGTAATAACCAGAACATTTGTATTAATAAACAAACCTTTCAAAATCCACAAATTAGTACTAAGCCAATCATAGAGGAGAAACTATGTAAAAAAGCAATAATGAATTATATCAATTTAGAGCCTATGGGAAATTCTGTACAAGTTATAGATTTAAACAAGCGAAGCGAGCAAACACCGTCAAGCGATAGTGAAAACATTAAAGCTCCAATGAGCATTCACAATGACGATGTAACTTTAAGTAATCATAAGAAAAATAAAGATTTCGCGAAAACCATAGAATTTAAGAAACCTCGCGTAATAAAATTATAACCACACATATATCAAAATTTATAATATTGCCAATAAGGTAGAAATAAGTAAGAGTCCAGCGGGACACGATAGCGAGCTCAGCATAAAAGCTCAGATAGACAGACAATTAAAATCTCCTGAAGAACTATCGTCGACTAACCAAGGGGACAGAAAACAAGGAAATTGGCAAATAAACAATCTCCAAATGAAGGAAGAGAGATTCTCTTGGGAAACATCGTTGAAAAGAAAATATCCAGACAACGGCGAGTGTATCAATGGCGCTCAAAGACCGAAACAAATTTTGTCGGTCGTTACAATGACGACAAAGTTTCCTGGAGGGCGTGACGAAGATGGGAAGGAAATCAACCAACCCTGTAAACAAACAACAAATCCAGCAAACACGGCGAGACATTAAAGGAACTTCGCCGATCTCTTAAAATCTCGGCAAAGCTCCTTGGAGGGGGTAATGAAGCCGGCGATCAATTATGAGTACGAGAAGACCGAGAAATCCGTAAACATCTTCCAAGTGGCCCAGAAAGCATGGGGAAGCAACCGGAGAATAGCGAACCAAAAACCAGCTCCCCGAAAAGAAAAGATCATTGTCGATCCCGTAGTTCTCGACAAAGATCTTTGGAGAGGGCAATGAAGCCGGGGAGGAAATCCACCAGCACAGCATCCCCGAAACCCGACGAGGAGAACAAATCGGACGCAAAGACGCCGAGAGAGAAGAGGATACCGAAATTCCGATCGGTCATTACGGAAATCGGTGAAGGGAACACCATGACTCGGGTGTTAGAGATGATTGACAGCTCTGACGAGTCCGAGCACGTCACGGAAGAACCTGGAAAGAAAACAGTCTAGTCAGTTTTGTAAATAGTTATTTTATCGTTTTTGTCGCGTGATATTGCGCGTACAATCGTTTTTCACTTAGTTTTAAGAGCGCAACATAATATTAAGAAAACTTGCCAAAATTGCAAAGTGCAGAGGTGTTGTACGTGAAGTACTGCACCAGGGGTACAGCACGCCTGTACTTTTAGAGACTAAACTATAGTTTTAAGAGAACTTGTAAATATAGTTTTAAGACACCTTGTATATAGCGCATTACTAAATTTTAAGGAAAACACGATCCGAGCGATTTTTGTACATCGACACCCGTAGTGCAGCACTTCGTATAGTTGCACAGATATTATAGATGTACACAGAGTATAGCGTAAGACACGCGCACGCACGAGGGGCGTGTTCTTGGAAGAAAGGGAAGCCCGAGAGCGGGAGAACCCGAAGAGAGGGAATGATATAAAAGGCCGTGCAGAGCAGGCATTCGAGGCCTTTTTTCCCGAGTACGAAAAGATCTTAGAAAGAGTCTAGTATTACGGAACATTGTATATCGCGTTGATAAAACTTTCTTAGGAAAGATACGCGAGCGTGCAAGGAAAAGGACGAGCCTTTTTCCCGAGTTAGAAGCGTCTGTGATAACACGGCTTTACGGGTTTTCTTTTAATATAATAAAGGCAGTTTTATTTTAAACGCGACATATCTCCGGAATGTGGAGATTCGCGATACGGCGGACAGTTTATACGCGCTGATTTTAAATATATTTATACTTTTATATATATTAAAAGTAGTGAGTTAGTGATTTAATCACCTCAAGCATAAAAAATCCTTACCTGTGAACGAGTGTCGATCCAGTGACGGGCGACGGGTAGTCCTGACATCCTGGGACGTTGATCCGACGAGTCCTGCGGCGACCTGAAACAGAAAAACAGAAGGGATTAATAGAGAAGCAGAAAATTTGTCCAACATAGTATCGTTGCACAAATAACGTCGTTCCGACGTATTCTTGAGGCGTCGAGAGAATTCCATACGACGGGTAGTCCACACATCCATGGGCGTTGATCCGACGGCGAATTCCATTCAGAGGGTAGTCCACACATCCATGGGCGTTGATCCAGTGAATCCAGCGGCGACCTGAAACATAAAGGAGAGGAATTTAGGAAAATTCCCAACCAGCCAAGCGAAAAAGCAGTGGCGTTCGAACCAGCGTGATCCTGACGCTGCGCAACCTGTCCGACGGCAGACCTGACGGGACGTCGTCCAAGGGCATCCCTTGTTCGTTGGAGGTAAAACGAACTGGCGACCGTTTTAATAAGGAGAGGAATTTAGGAAAATTCCCAACCAGCCAAGCGAAAAAGCAGTGGCGTTCGAACCAGCGTGATCCTGATGCTGTGCAACCTGTCCGACGGCAGACCTGACGGGACGTCGTCCGAGGGCATCCCTTGTTCGTTGGAGGTAAAACGAACTGGCGACCGTTTTAATAAGGTAGGGAAACCTGCATTTGTAGTAATTTTCTCCATCTCGTGTGTTTAGTCCGGTCACAGTGATATAAGACGCGAATCCGGAAAATATACCGGTGTCTACACGAATTTGCAAGTAGGAATACGAAGTCCGATCGAAACTACTTGTCCGTTAAGCGATAACAGGTAATCTGTGTTAGAGGAGTCAACCTCTAAGTAAAACCATAAAAAATCTATATAAAGAAATTGGCGACCGTGACAGGACGTTGCTGATTTAAACGTTGCGAGTCGAGTATTCGTGAAACGCGGATAGTTACGTGAAATAGCGCGTAGTGATCCGAAAACAACGTTTCCGAACGACGCAGTAACGCGGTAACGGAGATAGCCGGTAGTGCTGTTTTATAAAATTAAATATTCGCGTAAGAATGACGGACAAACGCGAGAACGATTCGGCGACGGGTAGCGCGAGCGAGCCCGAAAATAAAAAGCCGAGAATAATAAGATCACCGGTTAAACGCCGGGAAACAGTAAATACGCGTTCGAAGGATAAATTCAACGCGGAAGAAGAGTTAGCAAGGCGCGACGCGGAATGCGAAATTCTCAGATTGCAAAATGAGAAATTCCGTAAACGTTTGGAAGACTTGGAAAGGGAGCGCGAAAGCGATTTTCAAGTCGATGAAAATTTAAAATCTCTGCGCGAAATATGCGAGAGAGTAAAAGCGTTAGAGGCGCGTAGTCCGGTAATTCCGAGCGACGGCAGACTGCACGATAGCGAGAAATGTCGTGTAACGTTGTCCGATACTAGGGAAAACGCCGGGAAACAAAATTCTAAATCTCTCAAAGAGAAATATGAGAAGCTTAGGGAGTTAGAAGCGCGCGAAACGGTAAGACTTAGCCACGACAGACTTCATGATGGCGAGAAACGTCATGTCACATTGTCCGAAGCTAAGAAAAATTCTGTACGTGCTGAGATGCGTTTAAAGAAAATGCTTAACGAACAGGAACAGTTAGGCATAAATCTCAGAGAAATTAGGCAGCTACGTAAAGCAGGACGTATGAGAAAATCCGCGATTGAGATGAAAATAGAATATGAGTTGTTAAAGATAATAAAGGAAAGGGAGAATTATAAAAAATTCTTGGAAAGTCAAGGACACTCCCAGGATATTATCAGAGCTCATGAGAACGCGGAAAAATCACTCGAACTTAAATTCAAGTCCGAGGGGTGGTTTAATTCACCGTCGGGGAAAACAAACGGCGGTAGAGTAAATTTCGTTGAAGATGAAATAGATGAGGAAGACGAAGTTGACGTACCCGTCTATTTCATAAACGAAATACGCGATGGAAATCCCGTAGAAAAGTTGTGGGAAACTTTTTTGAAAGAAATTTTGAATCAAGTAAGCGGAAAGAACCGTAAAAAAATTCTTGGAATTCTTGGTAGCATAGACTCAAGTGAGGAACAAATTAATGCGGTTTTAGATTTTTTGAATCGCATCACGGGAAGAGATTGCACGTTTTACTCATTAATGTATAATAAAATCACCGGGCAATTATACGATCCAAGAATGGTCGAGGAAGATGTAGAAAGTGATTACTCGGAAGACGATTACGTTTCAGATTCAGATTCGATAGATAGTGAATACAACCTAGATTATCATAGGACTAAGCTGTCGGATGCTGAAATCGAGTTCGCAGAAGACGTAGATTACGAAACAGATGACATTACGATTAATACGGGAGAAGCGCAAGACATGTACAGAACGGGAAACTCAAAAGTAACTTCCGTACAAGCAGACGCGAGAACCGGTAATAGTGGACATTCGTCTAGCGAACAGGAGAGCGAGATCATTATTCCCGAAAAGGGAAATGCGAAAAAAATTGATATCATAGAACCACATACAAAAATGTGCCTATGGATCAATGGAGAAATCGTAGAAGTAGAGTTTTTAGATCCGTACATGCAAAACAAAGAAAATTCTGTTGTCAGCATGGAAAATAATGACTCTGCTGAAAAACTCGAAATTCCGAAGTGCGATGAAACATCCGTCGTAGGAGATAATGCGACGGAAAATAGGCAAATTTCGCGAAAACAGGAGAATGAGCGCGAACGCGTTTTAAATATAAAGAACAAGAGAAGTTATGAATGCGAAAAAGGCGACATCATTATTAATACGGGAAAAGCGCAGAACTTGTACAGACTAGGAAACTCGAGAAAAGCTTCCGTACAAGCAAACGCAAGTGCCGGTAATAATAGACATTCGTCTAGCAAAATTAACTTCGAAAAAACACAGGCAAAAATATGCCTAGTAAATGAAAAAGGGATCGTAGAAATAGATTCCGTAGAGCCGTGCATGCAAGAGAAAGAAAAGTTTAAATTCTGCATGAAATATCTTTCTCTAACTGAATAAACTATCTCTTTCTACCTATACTGTGTCTCGTAAGCTTGAGTCTCCCCTCCTCTCGAACCCGGACACCGACGAGCCGATCCGAGCGTCGAGCGAGGTGACCGCGTTACATGGCGCCCGAACAGGGACCTGCCCAGTAGAGACTCCAGCTTGCGTGCGCAGCCCAATGAAAATCTCCTGGATATACGCACTTACGAAAGTTCAGCTCGTGATTCTTCTAGTCACTCACCGCCTCGACAGTACCGGGAATCTCGACGTGTTGCGACATCGACTGCGAAATTTCGTAACCGAAAATCCCACGCTATTCCCCGAACACAACACCACCGACATGCCGAACAAAGAAGAAACGACGCCTGTACGGCCCGCGCCGACCTCAGACCATGTCGAGCCAACCCCAGACCATACCGCGCCGATCACCCACCGTACCGAAACGACCACACCCGATCCGACCGCGATGCTCGACCGCATCCGAAAGTGGGGCCTATGCTTCGAAGGTAAGGACCCCTTCGCGTTTATCGAACGAATCGAGGAGATGAAGCGATCGTACCGCTGCGCTGACGAGTTCCTTCTCCTCGGATTACCCGAGATGCTACGCGGGAACTCTTTGTTGTGGTACCGTAACAACCACGAAGACTGGATCACCTGGGACGCCTTTTGCACCGCCTTCCGACAGAAGTACCTCCCACCCGACTATCAGGACCAACTCCGACAAGATATCCAAGCCCGGAGACAACGACCGGGGGAGCCTTTCGACCAATACGCCACAGACCTGCTCACGATGATGAGACGCGCCGGGAGCTACACGACACGAGAGAAGGCCCGTATACTCTATAATAACTGGCACTCCAGCTATCAGCTGTACATTCGCTCAACGGAAGCCACCAGCATCACCGAGCTCAGCACCCGAGCCGCCGAACACGAGAAGGTCCTACGCCGGCAGAAGGAGGAACAGCCGCCCGCCCGCAGTATACCCAGCTCACCGGTCGCCGCCGCCAGCTACAGCCGGGAGGAATGCTGTTGGCGCTGCAAGCAGCGAGGCCACACACGGCTCGACTGCAAGAGACCACCGCGTAAGTTCTGCTCCCGATGTGGCCGAGATGGGGTGCTCACCCGCGACTGCCACCCGCCGTCGGGAAACGCCTTTCGGGCCGGGGAACCAGCGGCCACCGCCCGACCCGCTCCAGCCGAATAAGGTTTACACCTAGGCCGCATATAAAGATACGAGTGCTCGACCGGCACATATGGGCACTGCTAGACTCCGGCTCCGAAGTCTCATTTGTGAGCCCGGCCACGGCAAAACGCGCCAAGTACTGCGGCCACCCCCCGAGGGGGGTAACCCAGCAGATCAACTTAGCCGACGGCACCACGGTACCGATCACGCAGACCGTAGACCTGCCAGTCGCCACGATCGATCGCACCCTAGTACATCAGTTCCAGGTAATGCCGAATCTTAGCGGACCGATGTTGATCGGCATAGACCTATGGGCCAAACTGAGGCTAGCGCTATCAGCCCCCCCCCAACGTTACCACCAGCGCGGTGCCCGCCGTAGGGGAAGTCTCGGCAGGGTTGACGCCCCGGACAGCGGACGAAGACCTCCGCCTGCGGGAGTTCCTCAGCCGAGAGCTAGCCGCGTTCGACACCATACGTGGGCCAACGGATCGCGCCGAACACCGGATACGCCTGACCACCGACCAGCCAATAAAGCAGCGCTACCGACCACGTAACCCAGCCATGCAGGCCATCATCGACCAAGAGGTCTAAAAAATGGAGGAGGCCGGCGTCATCGAGGCATCACAAAGCGCGTGGAGTTCCCCGGTCGTACTCGTTAAGAAGAAGAATAACACCTATCGATTCTGCATCGACTTCCGGAAACTCAATGACGTGACGCAGAAGGATGTCTATCCGCTGCCACACATTGCGTCCACACTCGACAAACTCCGAGGCGCAAAGTACCTGACCACGCTTGATCTCAAGAACGGGTATTGGCAGGTACCATTGGCACGCGAAAGCCGGCCGGCCACGGCGTTTACAGTCCCAGGGAGGGGACTAATGCAATTCAAGAGGATGCCATTTGGGCTGCACTCGGCCCCCGCCACCTTCCAGCGCTTCTTGGATTCGATCCTCGGGCCCGAACTAGAGCCCCACGTTCTCGTGTACTTGGACGACATCGTCGTGGCCAGCGCCACGTTCGAGGCGCACTTAGAGCACCTGGCCGAAGTCTTTCGACGCCTGCGAGCCGCGAAACTCCGGCTCAACGTGGACAAGTGCCACTTCTGCCGGGACAGCCTACGCTACTTGGGCCACATGATCGACCGCCGCGGCATCCATACCGACCCCGCCAAGGTGAGCGCCATCGCCGGGTGGCCCACACCCACCAGCCTCCGGCAAGTACGCCAATTCTTAGGCCTGGCGTCCTGGTACCGACGTTTCATCGCGGACTTCTCCACCGTCACCGCGCCCCTGACACGCCTAACCCAGAAGAAAGCGCGATGGGCCTGGACCGCCGCCGAGGACGAGGCCTTTCAACGCCTTAAGGCCGCCCTAACAGCCGCCCCGGTACTTGCATGCCCGGACTTCGAGCGACCGTTTACGCTGCAGACAGATGCCAGCACGCACGGGCTCGGAGCCGTGCTGACACAACAGCTCGACGAAGGCGAACGCGTGATTGCCTACGCCAGCCGGACGCTGAACCACGCCGAACGGAACTATAGCGCCACCGAACTCGAGTGCCTCGCCGTGGTCTGGGGAATACGCCGGATGCGGGACTACCTAGAAGGGTACCGGTTCACTGTACTCACCGATCACCAGTCCCTCCGGTGGCTCCAACGCTTGGAGGCCCCATCCGGCCGGCTAGCTCGCTAGATGATCGAACTCCAGCAATACGATTTTGAAATCAAGTACCGGCGAGGCACCCAGAATCAAGTAGCCGACGCGCTATCCCGCGAGCCCGAGGTCGCGGCAGCCCGCCGAACACCACCGTGCACATGGTACCGCCGAATCAGCCGGGACGTCCAGACTCGACCCGCCGACCGACCGGACTATCAAATACGCGACGGGCGCCTGTGGCGACACATACTCCACGATTTAGACTTCCGGGAAGTACCCGCCGACGCGCAGTGGAAACAATGCGTCCCAACACCCGAACGCGTCGCCCTGCTACGACGCTGGCACGACGATCCAGCCGCCGGACACTTGGAGACCGCCAAGACCATGGCCCGCATCGCCCAGCAATATTACTGGCCGGGGATGCTACGAGAAATCGCCCGATACGTACGCTCCTGCACGACCTGTTTGGCCCATAAGGCGTCACAACAACGACCCGCCGGCACACTGCACACCGCTCCGGTCGACGCACCGTGGCAACAGGTCTCGATAGACCTAGTGGGACCACTACCCCGCTCCAACCAAGGGCATACGTGGCTTTTCACGATGCAAGACCGGTTCACAAAGTGGCTAGAGATCACGCCCCTGCGAAAGGCCACCGCAGCGAACGCCACGAAAGCCTTCATTGACCAAGTCGTGTACCGCCACGGATGGCCCCAGTGGGTCATCTCGGACAACGGGACCCAACTGAAGTCCAAGCAGCTGGAGAAGCTGCTAAACACGTTCGGGATTCAACATCGGAGCGCGCCGCCCTACACGCCGCAGTGCAACCCGGTGGAACGGGCCAACCGGACCATCAAGACGATGGTAGCACAGTACGTGGGGCGTAACCAGAAGACGTGGAACGAGCACATCACCGCTCTCCAGTACGCGTTCAACACCGCGTGGAGCGAGGCCACGGGGCACACCCCTGCCTATCTCAATCACGGGAGGGAACTCGCCAGACCGCACCCGGAAGACCGCCGCCAACCGGGAACCGCGACACCACCAGACACGACCCACCGGCGGCTACACGAAGCATACGAGCTCGTACGCGTATGCTTAGCGCAGGCATTCCAACGCCAAGAACGGCATTATAACCTCCGAAGGCGGGAGTGGAAGCCCAAAATAGGGGAGCTGGTGTGGCGAAAGAACCATGCCCTGTCCAATAAGACCAAGGCGTTCAACGCCAAATTGGCGCCGAAATTCATAGGGCCCTTGGAGGTACGGAAAATCAGTCTCGCCCGTCATCGTCGACCTCCGGGATCAACGCGGACGCTGGCACCGGCACGTGCATGTGCAGGATCTAAAGGCGCACCCAAACCAACCCGGAGCCGAGGGTAACCCCGTGGACTAACGCCTGACAGCCAGAACCCGCCCTACAGCAGTAACCCGCGGGAAACACGCGAAAAGATTACCGACCACGAACGCCGATAACACGCGAGAACACCCCGGTTACCCATCGCGAGCATCGATATCCACGAAACTCCGTACCGACACCGGGGAAATCGCGCTTACCGATCGCGAGAGTCGATACAAGCGGAAGAGATTGCAACACTAGATACGAGCACGGTTACCGACTCCGAACACCGATACCCAGATGTCTCGCGAGTACCGATCCGGAGCGTCCCAAAACTCGCGATAAGCGACCGATGGCGTGACCGGTCCGAGAACGCGCCGCGGAAAACACAAAAACCGCGCATACTGCATACCGGGCATTCCAAGGACCGGTATAAGAGACCGAGCGCCGAATCGCAAAAGAATCAGTCAGTCTGCAATTGCGAGGATGCCGACAGACGCCGAGCGACGCCAGTTAGAGGGACTGTTTGGGCGGTGGTCCGAGGACGAGGAATACGAGTTTCCCGACGGCCCCGGACCAACACCCGTCACGCCGCCAAGAGCCCAGCCGACGTTCCCGCCCGACCGCCACCGACGTCCGGCACCCAGCGTGGGCACCAGGATCCAGCGGGGCGACGGGGAGAACAGGAGGAAAATCCTTCTCCTGTCCACCCCGCCACCACCACCACCGGGCCGACAACGGGCGCCAAGGCCGGCCGCCCGGACCCGAGCCACCCGGCCGAGTAGCGTCGCATGCGCCGCCGCGGCATCGCCACCCGCCGCACCGGACCGATGCCGACACCCCGCCGTCCCCTGAACGGTCGCCAGGACCGCCACACAGGCGCCACCACCAGCGCGAGGCAACTCCGCCGCCAGGGCCGACACCGCACCCCCGCCGCTGAGGACCGTGGGCACGCGACCGGCCAGACCGATAGCCGTCCAGGTGGCCCCAGGGACCATCCTTCAAGTACCCCAGCACGCAATACACCACGCGCGCCGCCACCGCATCTGGGCCCCGGAGGGACTTTGGCTCCTCAGGTTTAATGCCGACGGCACGCTGAGGAGCAGCCGCTTACGCCCCCGCCCCCTCATCGGAGGGGGGTGATGTAACGGCAGGGCCGTTACTACAGGCTGTACAGGCAAATATATATATATATAGAAACGCGCACGCATTGCTTATTCACCCAGCACGACCTATCCCACCGCCATCTTGCATGCGCTCTCGCGCTCGATAGAGGCCATCTCGCTTAGCACGCGCTCTCGCTCGCCGACACGCTCTGTCTCGCTCTCACGGGGTCCCCACGCGGTACCGACTCCCACCACCGGACCGACGGCGCACAGTAGGGGTCGCCGGCCGGGTATATAAGCCCGGCCGGCCGAGACATCGAGACCAGATCCTATCCCGACCAGCTCCTGATACCGATCTCACCACTACCTAGCACCTCTTAGGGCAGAGGTTGTACTCAGCCCCGCCGGGTTGAACCGGCACTCTATACCTCGGGCCAAGGTTGTACTTGGCCCCGTCGGGTTGAACCGACTCCTGTCTCGACCGCTCCACGGGCTGAGGTTGAACTCAGCCCCGCCGGGTTGAACCGGCTCCTGCCTTCCTCGGGCCAAGGTTGTACTTAACCCCGTCGGGTTGAACCGACTTCCGTTGCTTAGGCAGCTCGACGTGACACTCGAGCCTGCCGGCAATACCTGGCCGCCTGACCTAACCTTAGATAATAAGCGCGCTGTAAATATAATCGCATGATAGAGATAAGTCCGCTAAGTCTAAGTCTCGTAGTCATAGACCTGCTAGTTATAAGGCCTGTTAGTACTAAGTCCGCTAGTTAACCGTATCCTAGTCTTAAGGCCTGTTCGTACTAAGTCCGCTAGTTGTAACCGCATGCTAGTAATAAAACCTGTCTAGTAATAAGTCCGCTAGTTATCAGACCTGCTAGTAGTAAGACCTGTTTAGTACTAAGTCCGTTAGTTGTAAGGCCTGTTAGTAATAAGTTCTCTAGTTCTAATCGCGCCGTCCGCGCCTGTAAATAAAACCGGGAACGATTGCACGCCGCACTGGTCTTGCGCTTCTCACCGCTTTGCGCCCATCGCTTCGCGCCTGCGCGTCACGCAGATCCTGCTACCAGCGACCGCCTTCACCGCACGCTATCGCCAGACCCTGCACGCTGTATCTATCTTTCTTTAACTGAATAAACTATCTCTTTCTACCTATACTGTGTCTCGTAAGCTTGAGTCTCCCCTCCTCTCGAACCCGGACACCGACGAGCCGATCCGAGCGTCGAGCGAGGTGACCGCGTTACAAGCATAAGTGTGTAAACAATATCTTGTCTGTAGAGGACATGACACTTGTTAAAGATAGATACAATATAATATTATATAATGTGGTATAATAGGGCTCTAGGCGAAGATCCACATTAAAAAATCTAACGCGCCATTGGTGATACCCCATGGGTGGTGTGGAAAAACACCATTCGTAATTTTCAGCTCATTCATTATGTATGACACACAAACGTACATGTGGTCAATATACGTTTGTGTTGTTATTGTGTTAAAAATGTATATATATAAAAAAAATAATATGACAAAACGATTTCTTTTCATCCTGAATACATAACACTAAACAGTATACATATAATATTTAATGAAACATATATTTTTAAAAATTCCATTCAATTCGAAATCAATTAATTTCACTTAAATACGTGAGCGACTCACTAGCTTCTTCGCTATGTGACGTATTTTCTCGCATTGTTACAAATGAATATAAAGTCTGCAAGATTCAGCTTAATAATACTAATATAAGATTAAAAATGTAGTAACTGTTTCGATCAGTTTAATTTCTGATTATATCTGATATAAGTCCAACACAAGATTCAGAATATTAAACTGATTGAACGATAAATGAATAATTATTTGTAAACTGTTAATTTGGAGCACAAAAAGTAAGTTTAATTCTCATATAAATAATACATCTCGAGTTTCATAAATTAGATATAACTATTTCCAAAATGTATTATTTATTTTATTAACTTAAATCTAATGCCTTGTACTAAATATATTTACAATTGCAAATATTATTTCTCCAATTTAAAAATATATTTACAGCCTTTTGGTATTATATATTTATATCAGAGTTATAAACAAAAATATATTGTTACATTAAAACAATACTGCTTTAATTAATATTTTTTTTAAATTTAAGTATATAAAAGTATTCGCATAAGATATATATTTTTATTATTTCAGTAATTATATTATCAGTAAAAATTATTTGATTTATTCTAATAATATTCATTTTTTATCTTTGTATAATTTCTTTTCATTTAAATAATATTTTTTTAAAATTTAGATATTGTTTTTAATAAGAAAAATATATTTAATATTTATTATATTTAATAAATAAATATTTTATTCAAGAAACTTAAAGATTTTAATATAAACAAATACGCTATTAAAATTCATCGAATAGATAGTTTTCTTAAATAAAATAAAACTTTTAAGTATCAAGTTACTTTTTTTCTCAGTACGTAAAATATGAAATGTTTAATATAATGTTCAATCTTGGAGTACTTTATCGGAATACTTTTATCACCTAAAAAAACCTCACAAAGGTAAAAAAAAATACGCCAAGTATATAAAAAAATCCCAACTTGTACGCAAAAAAAGTTTATTATTTATCCCTAAAAAATAACTTTTAAAAACATTTTTCCTTGAAAAATAATTTTCATACAAAATAAAAAACTAAAAAATGATTTTCCTATAAAAAATAAAAACCTTTAAAAAGTCAAAAATCAAAACTAAATATGAAATCAAGTTAACTAGCCAAGTACATAGAAGCAGTTCAGTTTGTAAGAGTTTGTAATTTAAAATAGTATTTGTTTGATAAAATCAGTCTTGCATTTATAGAAATATTATAGATTCTCTCGAGAAAATTAAAATGCATTTTATTTTTATAAAATTACGCTATTATGTCCCCCCCTTCCCCATATAAGTATTATATATTATATATAAAATAGCACAATTATATTGCGGATTTTATTACAAATAGTACATCATAAAACTACTTAATCCTTACTGCAATAACGTCGATCACATCGATCACCAATTTCGAGTTTAAAAGTGCCCCGTGCCAAACTGATCGACTTGTTTTGAAATTAATCATAAGGTTTACCAGATAGGCCTGAAACGAAAAGGATTAAAATTAAAGTGACATACAAATACTTGGCGTGCCCGTGTCGCATTATAAGTCATATATTTTTATTAATATATTGATAATGATTTCTGATAATCTTTTGGAAATTTTTATTTCAGATCGGGCACGCTAAGTATTTGTATGTCACTTTAATTCTTATAGGAAAATCATTTTTTAGTTTTTTATTTTGTATGAAAATTATTTTTCAAGGAAAAATGTTTTTAAAAGTTATTTTTTAGGGATAAATAATAAACTTTTTTTGCGTACAAGTTGGGATTTTTTTATATACTTGGCGTATTTTTTTTTTACCTTTGTGAGGTTTTTTTAGGTGATCTCATTGCTTTTTGTAAAAATCTATATTTTTTCTGCAAAAAATATATATGCGTTTTTAGCATATAATATTTAATAATATAATATAATTTTTTATTCATGTAGAATATCTAATAATAATAAATTTCTTAATAATAATAAGTAAATCACAATAATAAAGTTTTATTTTAGAATTGACATTTGTTAATTTTATTTTTAGTATATAATATTCAACAATAATATATATGTGCTTACATTATATTATCTCACGATAATACCGTACAGTTTTATTTATGTAGAATTGACATTCGTTAATTTTATTGAATCCTATATAGGCAATAAAATCTTGTATAAAGTAGCTCAATTTAACTATACCTATAAATTCATTCACTTTTGTATTACTGTAACATCATGTAGACCATTCTTCAACTGTACGATGTTACAGTAATACAAAAGTGAATGTATTTATAGGTATGGTTAAATTGAGCTACTTTACGCAATATTTTATTGCCTATATAAGATTCAATAAAATTAACGAATGCCAATTCTACATAAATAAAACTGTACGGTATTACCCAGACAGCACAAAACGTCCTCAGGATCATCCTGAATATGTCCAGGATGGTTCAGGATATTTGTAGGATGTTTTAAGATATTATTATAAATATATTGTTACGTCCAGACTCGGGGAAGGATGAGTCGACGGAAGGGCGCAACAACTATCTTTATTTATCCCGAAGTCAAACGTCTCGTGGCGTTTGGTATCGGGTCGAACGAACTGACAGGTCCGAAAAGCAGGTAAACGACTGAGTCGCTATTACACTGTTTTCGGAAGTTCGCTCGGCGGTCCCTTTTCGGT